>VZTE01002677.1:49446-91377 GCA_013397775.1 Eulacestoma nigropectus
AAAAAAAAAGAAGAAAAAATAGTGTCTTTTACTTTGTTATTAAGAATGACCTTATAAGTAAGATTTTTCTCTGAAGAAAATTATTACTTTGAGATTCCTGAAACCCAGGACTATCTACTCATCTATCATCGGAAACTGCCTTTCTATAGCATTTTTGTTTAAAATAACTTACACATTTATTACACAGTAGCTCTGCTCAGAAAAAAAATGGCTTTATGGCCCATAGATATTTAATAGCTCAGCTACAACTGATCTGTCTGATGGATAGGGCTTTTAACTACACTGTGATTTTTGGAAGACCGTAAGTGGAAGGAAACTAATTGAATTGGCTTTTGAATTGACTGGGGGGTTGCCATTGTTTGACAGACAATGAAAACAATTTAAATCACCTTTAACAAGAGAATTCCTTTGACTCTGGGAGTATCACCATGAATTCACTTACTATTCCCTGGGGTGCCAGTGGAAACCACACTTTTAATTGCCAGAGTTGCACATATATAATCATATTGTCAGCAGGGTGTGTAACAACTGCACAGGGTCTGCACAGCACTGTAGACGAAAGCTGTTAAATTAGGAATACCTTTGCTTCAGACTAGAACAAATAGCTAGACTTTGGCAAATTAAAAAATTATTCATCATTCATCTTAACTAAAACAAAATATTTTTCAGGTGTGTTGCATAGAATTTGGTGCTCAGTAGGGCAATGAGCTCTTAAAATTTCTTGCTGTCCTAAAGTAATGAATTTCTTGCCTGAAGAATATGATCTCTTAGGTGATTTTCCTATTCTTCATGTTCAGTAAAAATACCTCTTAATCAAAAGCCCAGTTTGAAACAATTAATTTCACTTCCAAGTTTGGTGGGAGACTGTGTAAATTGCTATGGCATCCATCTTTATTTCTGGGGTTTTATGAGGTTCTCATCATCGTTCCTGAATCTCTGTTATTTTATAAGGAAATGTAAGTGATCTATTTCCTTGTTTCTTAGCTAAGATTCATCTGCTTCCCTTTTCTTTCTCCTAACATTATGTTTGCTTTTAAAAAATCTATTCTTCATCATTCTCTCTGGTACTTCTGTTCACTTTTATTACATTTGTACAGTTCTTTGTAATAATTCAGAAATAATATTTATGCACAGCAACATCAATTTGGTATGCTGTAATTACAACTGGTGGTCAGCCATGTAGAGAACTATTACTCAAACACAAGTTTTACTTAAACTTGTTGTAATATTTAAGGTAGAGTTTTCTTTAAGAGAAGCTACTACTATGCATTTTCAAAGCGTTTAACCTACAGCAGTGGAACCTCAGTGGGGGGGTTCTTTTATGTTCTACTCTTCTACCGTATTTTTTAAACATAGTCAATAAAGCATAGATTAAACAAAAGATGATAGCTGCTCATAAATAGTAATGTTAAAGTTATTTTTGTAAATGAAAGTAACTGATTTTTGTATTTGGTCTGCCTTTGGGTTGTTTTGGGTTTTTTTTGTCGTGAAACAACAAAACAAACTTAAAAAAATTCAGAAACAAAAGAAAACTTTGAAACAACTAACATTTATTTTCATCATGAATTGATTCTATTTTGATTAGCAATATTATTCTATGCTGTACATAATGCCATCAATAAATATATCAAATCAGAAAACTATTTAAATCTAATTTTGTTTCATTTTAAATTTTCCTTTCTCAGTCAACTGATTGCACTTTTATCTCTCCACATTTCTATTTGTGGTTCCTGTGTTTGGTGTTCTACTGAATATTTTTTATGCGTGAGGTTCTCAAAAGCACTGTAGAAGAGGAGGAAAGCATGAGTGACTACCAACAACAATGAAGATGTACTGAGTATAAAAACTTTCTTTTTTATGACTGTGTTTCCCTTTTTGTCTATGCCAGGAAAAACAATTGTTACAGAGGTGGCTTGCTGAAAATGATTTTCTCATGTTATGTTCAGATTTCTGGAAATTCCCTCTAATCAAGATGCAATTACTCAACACAAATACCAGTATTTTACCTTTTCCTTTGTTTTTCAGAACTTCCAGGATACTTTTTCATAAATCACTGCACTGAACTCCAATACCTACACACAGGTTTTAGATCATGGCTGCCCATGGAGAAAATAAAAAAAATTAGCTTTTCACTTTATTCAGGTACCTGACTGAAAGGTGATCAGCCTGCAATTTCCCAAGCATTATGGATATTTTTCATTTAAACAAGAAACATCGAGTGTTGGCGTTGTTGTGCAAATTATGAGAATACATTCAGCACATACTGCACAATTCACAGGAAAGGAAATGTATAGACTTAAGCCAAAAGTTCAGATGCTGCTGTCTACAAAAATCAATTCTGGGAAGAGATACTTAAAGCTGCACCTGATTTTCTGACCTGCAGAATTAGTTCTTGGCACTTACGGCAAGCAGCTCACCTCTGTCTGACCTGGATCTGACAGGGTCACATGTTGTAGACATCATTCTATTTATTATTGTTTTGACTGCATAAGCAATGAAAAGTTATGCTTCCAGCAATTAAATTAACAGACATTTATCTATTCCCCAGAAGACTTGAATGAGAGGCATAAATCTCCTCCTGATTCAAAGAAAAATGTGAGTATATGGAAAGTTTTATCATAGTATATGACATAACACCATGCTGTTCTTATTGACAAGTTTATTGCAAAATTATATTTTAACTTTTCTTGCAGAATAAAAGATTTCTCTTTTCAGTACTGACTTAAAGCCATTGGAGTGTTTGCAGGATAGATCACCAGAAATCAGACTGAGACTTTGCAACATCTGTTCTTGTTAATCCAGTAGGAATTACCACTAGGATATTACCTGACCCATCATCAAATTAGTGGTCTTAAAACTGAGACTTTCATGGACTTACCAAATGACTAGAGAGAACTTTAGAAGGATAAGTGTAAGAAAAATCTCTCTGGCAACTGCAGCAGACTCAACCCTGGTCATAACATGATGAATTCTGTTCATGATATGCAGCATCGGAAAGAAAATTATGCACAATGTGATTCTCAAGCAAGAATGCCTTAGTGGAGAATGTTCAAGGACACTTTTAGCCATACTGAAATATGACAAAGAAAATAGTATTTTGCCATTATTAGTAGACACCCACAGAGCTGATACAATACAAAATTGTGTTGATACAGTACAAAATTTTGTTGATACAATAAAGTCTCAGGACTTCACTAGACATATATTGATTGATCTCAGTTGTAAGAGCAGCTGTCGAATGGACAGGTATTATTGCCTAGATATGTTTTTACTTTAGTTTAGCTTAATGTAGCTTCGGGTTAGAACACCTACTAGCATTTAATAGCCAGTGATAAGTAGTTATTCTGCTTACAGTGACTCATGATCCTAGAAAGAAATCTTAGTTTAGCAGGAAACAGACTTAAGCAGAAAACACAGATCACACTGGTCACTTCAGGAGAGCATCTTTGTAAATTAGGTTAAACTAGTTTTAAGAATATGAAAAGGAACAGTAAAACAGATGCCATCTGGAATTTAGAAACAGTCAGAAGTTCATGTATAGCAATTTTTATTGTAATTAACAAGGTACTTGTAATAATTAGATCATTTGAATTGTTGGTGTTGGTAGTACTGTAGCCTGATATATAATAACAGTTTATTGTATTTTGTTTGGAATGTTAGAACATTAATACCTCTAGCAACAGATTATTTTCTCCTCAATTAAATATATTCTGTCTTTGCCCTTGTAAACATTTTGAGTGTAATAAAAATTATTGACCAGTGCAAATCTAATGAAACTCTTTTTCTCTGAAAATATTTTTCACATTGTTTCTTTTTCCTTTCAGAAAATAAAGGGTACATACAAATACCACTTAGAATTACCCATGCATCTAATCTTTCAGAATTGGATGAGTGTAGTTTCATAAAGACTTGTCACCTTGATAATATTCATGGTCCACGACAATTCTAACAAGAGTTACTATTATCAGTCATAAAATTTCTATATACCAATTGTAAGAAAATCTGGGTTTGGAGGAGTCAGTGCCCACTACCTTTACTGCATAGTCAATAAAGTTTTGAAGCCAAAAGAAAATGTCAGTGAATACTGTCTGATTCTAGTCTAAAGATATTTCTCTGAATGCTGGTATCTGGAATGACTGTCTCTTTAGTGCTCTATGTACCACCATTCTCCAAGTTAAAACAGTAGCCACAGAGACCAACACAGAAAATAAAATCAAGATAATTTATTTTAGTGCATGGTGACCTGAAAAAAAAAATACTTTCTCACATTTAACTTAGAATATGGTCCATACAAGCTAAAGATTGCCTAGGTCAGAAGCAAGACGAAATAAGGTTGTGTAGGACTACTTTCTTCTATACCATTAATGTATGATGATTTCAGTTACTGTAGGCTCTCTGCTACTGCTGTGTCACTTGTGCTGGTGACTGATCCTGTCCTTTTCCAATCACAGCTTGAGTTATGAATAAATATCTGGCAACACATCATCAAGGGCAGAGCTGTAAAGAAACATCACACTTCAAATGCCATTTTGCCTTTTCAAAGCATAACATGTGTGATACTCCTATTTTTAATCACTACAACTAAGCAATGTGAGAGCAAAATGCTGGCCTAAAGAGAAATAAACAAACAGGTCAGAGGGTAGTTTACAAGTTTTTCTTGTCTAGTCAAGAAGGTCTTGTCCCCTTATCTAACTGTGAGTAATTGGTAACAGTGGGACTCTTCCAATAGGAAAAAAAGTAGACTGAAATAAAATAAATACTGAAGAACCATCCCTACTAACGGATGCTAGAATTATTCTGAGTAGGAGTTACAGTCCTGTGTCAAGGCCAGACCTATAGGCTGAAATTAAAAAACAGAGAAGGGCAGCGCTACCCTCCAAATATCTTTATGTGAAGACAAGTGATAACTAATTAATAACCAGCTCTGATAACAGCAACAAAAAAAGGTTAAATATCCACTTATTTGTAGTATTTTGACCCTGCTGTGTTTTCGTAGATTGCCTTCATTGAACCCAAACAATGGCAGTGTTGTCTCTCCATGCTCATCTTCAGGTAATTTATGTGCTTTCAGAGTCATATTGCCAGCCATGCCTACCATAATGCACCGTACTGTACCAAAATATCTTCATATTCCTATGTTAATTTGTTATTTGTTATGTTCCTAGCTAAATATATACAGCAATAGCAGAATATTCTGTTAACACTGTTGTTTTTCCAACTAATCTAGTATACAACATACATTAATTCTAGTATATCCACTTTCCTGTTTTACAACAGCTACAGACATTTCAGCTGTTGGAGAAGTAATGCATCCTACATATTCAAAGATTTTCTGGAATTATGTTTCTAGGCATTTGTTTAACTGCCAAATTTACTTTTGCAGACATTTATCATTTAGTTTTTATTAAGATGCAATTTAGGAAAAAATCACTCCCATTGTAATGAGAACTTCAGGCACTCTACAAAGCTCCAAGGTCTGTCCAAAAGATCAGGCACTGTTCCTTTTATGTCATAAATGCAAGTGCATAGTTTACTATGCATTAAGGACAGTTGAGGAAGTTTTAGACAGTCTTTAAAAGGTAAAACTTGGCCTTGGGAAGTTGAGGCAAGAAGTGGGAATTACCATACGCATAATAAAAGCTTTTTCCTTTAATGGTTGTTCCACTGTTGAAAAAGAAATAACTTTACAGGTTTACATCTCAGAGAAACAGTTGAATGAATGATGAGTTTCATTATAAAGTGGAAAATATTTGGCCCAGAAAAACAGATGTATATTTTAGAAAGGGTTTAAAAGTGCCCTACTTTTTTATTAGACCAGCTTCTGTAATCTTTGTTTTAAAACCTTTTGCCATACTCTCAAAAATTTTTGATGGGTCTTCCTGTCTTTCATTTCTGTAGGTCATTTTGTAATATAGTCAGTCACACTTGGGAAGTATCTTTTTGGATATTCTAGAAAAGGCTTGACTCTTCAAAAACTTATTAAAGTACTTGGTTAAGGAGAGCAACTTAACATAGAAGCAAGTAAAGATACTTGTCAATTATGCAGACTTGAAGCTGTTCCTCCTAGACTAATATTGCTTGTGTTAATTTAAGGTGGCTGAGAACAACTAAAAACATAATAGCAAGACATATGTATTTCTCATGAGAAGACAGTGAAGGGAACTCCACCAAATTACTGGAACTTCATTCATGAAGTGAGTTTCCCTTCCTTACTTTATGGATTACATTCTCTTGGTCCAGCATACAGGACTACATGCTTGCTATTGTATCCTTTTCAGCCAGATATTCAAATTTCTATTTGGTAGATAGTTATTTCCCACTGTGGTTACAGTAAAACTCCCCTTTTCCAGACTGTTTTATGTTGACATTCTCAATTACCAAGTCATAGAAATAAAATTCCAGCCTGTTTGTTAGAGTACTTTTTTCCACATTTCATCTGGTATACTTTTTCCAAAAAACTTTATTTAGGTTTGTGCATTTCCTCTATGTCCCTATACAGACACAACTAGAAAAAAATTCATTTTTAAAAAATATTGATTTTTGAGATATATTATTCCAGTGCAAGAAAGGAAGATTTCAAAAAAAACCCCATGCTCCATGACAAAATACATAAGTGGATTAGCTAAAAATAGCCTAAAATTCATTTTCCAAATGATAACCCCAGGGATGAATCTGAAAGATTTGACTATGCATTTCCCACATGCCAAATTCCTCAGTTCCTCGTTGATCTTGGGATTATCACTGCTTAATTCCATCTTCACCTTTAACAACAAACAAACGCTCTAAATACAAGAGATTGTGTCAGTAAATTCTTTTTTAAAGCCAAATTCAAAATCGAGTGAGTTAGTAGGAAGAATCCAAGTGATTTTAACAGGATATGGCTTAGGTTCTTAGGGCATAAGACAGTTTACTGGTATATATTTTTCAACTGGTATAATTCCAATCCTTTCTGAGAATACTGCATGCTCCAGTAATGTACGAAATTATTAGTAATAATAATCAAGCATAGGCAGAATACACAGAAGAGGTTTGAGTATTAAAATTAGGTGCAAAACTAGTAAAAAAGTCAGGTGAAATATTTATGTGATGTTAAATAGCAAAAAAAGCATCCATAGAAGTTAAAGATTTTGTTAAAATGAAAGCAAAATTATGTTAACAAAATAATATAAAGGAAATGTGATTGTTTTCCATAGTGTTGGTTCTGAGTTCTGTGCTGAGGTCTGAATGGTTTTGGCCTATTGAATTGTTATAAACTTACAATTGCAAGAAACCTAAATTCAAACTATTTTTATTTTTGAAAGAAAAGGTTACTCCAGCTTTGGGAAAGATGCCTAGAGCTAAGCCTATGTAAGAAACCATGGCAGAACTCAAACTTTGCAAAGCTAAGCACAATTTGCATTTTGGTTTAAAGTAATGTTTTCCCTAAATAAATTAAATATGTAGAATGTGTACTACTCATTCTAAAGGAGCCAAACACAGGGTTTTTCTGCTTTCTTTGTGTACATATTGCCTCCAAGGTTATTCTGGTTCTTAAGTTAGTTCTCCTGGCTGTCTAGTTTTTATGTTGAAAGATGAACATAGGTTGCTGACTCTCAGAAGGACATTGAAGAATTCGCTGTATAATATGCAAAATTCCCTTTGCAATAAGCAAAATCATCTTCTACCTTATACAGGCTGTAAGTGCAACTTCTGAGATAGAAACTGGGGCTTAAGTAACCACAATGACATTAGTAATATACTACAGGATATCCTAAATACTTCTGCTTGGATTATAACTGTTATTTTTTTTCTTAATAGGCTTTTGTGCCATGTAAAAAAAGAATATATAATAATTATGATCCAAACATATTCACAAAAATAATTTATGAAGTTCCTTACTAATAACAGATATTACACTAAAGGTGTTAGTGAAAATACTAAATTATAATGATGAGATTTCAGGCAATTGACTCCTCCCTAACCCATCCCTTCTATCTTTAAGGGACACCAACATAAATTTGAAGTAGAAAAAATATTCTATTCACCCTAGTTTGGTTTTTTTTAAATTCTGTTTTCTTCACCCTTGTAAACAAATTAATGAAAATGGTCCAAAGAGCCATAACCTACTTGACAAAAAAAACCCCCAAAAACATGAAACGGAAAATCTTTGTTTTTAAATACCCTGCATAGTCTTCTAGAGTGAAAGACTGTTTATTTGCCCTGTTTCTAAGCATTCCTTAAAATGAGTGGGCAGAGGATTAGTTCATTTGCTTTTGGACAACTATCATAACCATAACAAATACAGAGTAACACACTATGGTTTGACATTAAACCTTTTTTTTTTAAATGTGGGAATATGTTCTGTTTGGAAAAAAATGTTATGACTAACTGATATAGGTGGTAGACATATGAGTCTTTTTGTGACTAAAAAATACTGCAAAAGGAAAAAGATATCAATTGTTGAAGTAAGAAAGTATGTAGAGAGAAAAAACTTACGGAAGTGGGAAAAAAGTAAGTTAATGAGGAAATTGCAATCAGTCTTCTCATCATCAACCAGAAATAATTATCACAGCATGCTACCATTCAGCTGTTGATTAAAGGTATGTGCTTAATATATTTGAAATAACTATGCTTGTTCATAAGGCCCTGTCAGCACTTCTATTAGAAACTATGTCCCTCTGGGTTTTGTACCTTTAAAATTTGTTCAGGGATGCATAGCAAATTTCATTAGTTTGAATTATAGCACTTTTAGTCAGATCTGATCAAAATCATGTATGTATGTACTCTGGTATGCTTAAAAACCCAAAGCTCTACTCTTGCATCCTTTACACATTTTTAGCCCCCAGTGAAGCAAAAAGAAATTACAGAAGCAAAAGAGAATACAAGAATGCTCAGAAAAGATGCCTGGGATTTATATATATACAGTATATAAAATATCTAAGGCTCTCCGCATACAATTATCATTTATGAAATAACGATCATTCATTAATTTTCTCTTGTGCTTGAAGATGTTTTGATTTATAAAATCTAAATGGTAGTATTGGCACTAACTTTATGCATAGAAATATGATTAACTTCTTCAGGCTAAGTTACATTCTTCATGAGGAGACTTAAAATTAGCTAGGACTTTCTTTAATTCCCAGTGCTGACATTTGTTAATATTCCATTTCATGCTGCAAAGGCTATTAAAATCTTTCTAAATTGTTTTTAGAAGAGCTAGACAGTTTTTTATTTAGTTTGTGGTTGTACTAATGACTTGATGAACACATAACTCACTCTACCAAAAAACTGGTTTGTACCTGCAGTTGGACGAATTTATATGAATATTTGTTGGAATTCCAAAACACTAAGCACAAGTAATGAGTAAGATTTTCACTGAATTGCTAAAACCTTGAAAAGAAGGATAAGGTCTCCTCTGTGCCTTCTCTCCACTATAAAAAGCCCAGCTCCTTCAGTCACTCCTCATAGGACTTATTCCCTAGACCCTTCACCAGCTCTTTTGCCCTTCTCTGGACACGCTCCAGCACCCCAGTGTTATTCCCAAACTGAGGGGCCCAAAACAGGATACAGAACTTGAGATGTGGCCTCATCAGTGCCAAGTATAGAGGGACCATCACTTCCCTGGTCCTGCTGGCCACTCTCTTCTTGATACAAGCCAGTATGCCACTGGCCTTCTTGGCCACCTGGGCACACTGCTGGCTTATGTTCTTTAGTCCTGTCTAGGTCAACCGCTTTTCTCCTGAGCTCAATTTTGAATGTAAATTCTTAGAGGCTTAAGACATTTTACTTTATAAACATGCTTAACCCCCACCTCAGGACTAAGCAGGAGGATATTGGGTATTCAGTATATGAGCATTTTTGATGGCCTGTTCTTCCATGCATCCTCTAGATCCAACTTAGTTCTGTCTGGCCAGAACTGTTTTCACCATGGTTGCTACATTTAAGTCCTTATGATGTGCTATGGAGAAGAGTGTTATTTTCTTTTTCTCTGCACAGAGATGGTGACTGGGAAGGATTTTGAAGGGTACCTGAGAAGGATTTTGTCCCTTTAGAACCATTACATTTCTTCACTGAAGACTCATACAATTTAAAATTCCTGTATCTCACTCATCTCTGGGGTAATTCCACTAAAATAACTGATCCTGCAGTGACAATAACTGCTTACATATTTTTTGCCTTGTGAGTTCAATGTTTAAAAAGTCAAAATTCTTCAATTTGCCTGAAATTGAACATGTTTTTCCCTGCTGATAAATTTATCCGTCATTTACATCATATTATACTATGGACAATATATTCCTAAATGTATGTTCAGCCAGTCACTAAGAAGATATAATAATTCAAAATGGGCTTAAGTCATCTTACATACAAAGATTCTGACATACTATGAAAAATGTAATAACATTGTTAAAAGTAAATGTGCTGTAAAAACAAAAGAGCTGAAAACCAATGGATATGTAGTTATGATAAAATAATATTTTTCTTTAAAATACCATAGTTTTAACAGAAAATATTTTTCAGATTAATAGAAAAATATTTCCTGTTACCTGTTCTGTTCCTCTTGCCCTGTGTTTCTGTGTGTTTGTGCAGACACAACAGAGAGAGAAGAGTATAAAAAATGAAAATGTAGTTTATAAAAAAAAAATTAATTACATGAGCAATGATTTAAAATTAGGGATGTAAACATCACTGTTCGCCACAAAATACCCCTAATAGCCTTTACCCTTCCCAATTACTGGAATTAAAATTACTGTCCAGAATGTGCCAAAAAACCTAAGGAAAGTATTTAGAATCACCATCAGAACATTAATTTATCACTGTTATTGGTTGGGCTTTTGTTGTAAATGGAAAGAGACTGTCAAAGTTTTCTTTTACATCATATTCACTTTTAACACTACTAGCATTAGCTATATAATCAACATTACATTTTATTTTCATGAATAGTCAAGAGCAACATAGAAGTTTGTTTTTATGAATCCTGCTCATATAAGTAATTTAAAATCCACATTTCCAAACTTCAAAGCAAAATAACCTTTCTGTACCTCTCAATATTTATCTTTGACTAGCATCCCACAGGTTTCAAAGGTCTATGTGGACAACTTCCCAGTCACAATTGTGATCATCTTGAAGTAGGCAAAATAAATTTGGCTTTATTTTCTGGTCCTTTATTCTATCCTCATTTTGATGCAAATGAAACTGCATGGGATGCTACTGAAATAGCCTTGAGAAGTTTCACTGGTTTTGCTTTCCTTTAATATACTTAAGTGGCCATCTTATGAACATTCATAACTGGATTAGCCCAGCATACTCATTTCAGCATACATTTAGAGACCTGCACATAAATGTGGACAAAATGAAAGCTGAAACTGTTCCAAATCAAGAGAATCCTCTGCTGTTGCAAATCATACTGTTACTCTAAAACTTTTTAGATTCTTCCTTTGGCCCTAACTAAATTATCCATTCCCTCAAAGCCAAAATAAAGGAAGATGCTGACCCCAAGATTAGCTCAGTTGGTCAGTGAATGGTTTTAATAACGCCAAGGTCGCAGGTTAAATCCCTGTATGGGCCATTCACTTAAGAGTTGGATTCGATGATCCTTCTGGGTCCTTTCCAACTCAGACTATTCTGTGATTCTGTTATTGTCTATTGTGCCTAGTACATTCTTATCATGTAGTCTCATAGGTATTTCTTAGTAATCTTGCTAAATTGCAATTATTCATGTCTTTTCCCACCTAGAAAATATTGAGGAATTTCCATGCATTCAGGTCTTGTCCATATATATGTCACATATGGACTTGCAAAATTAGATTAACTATAAGTGAAACAAGAAAAAATATATAGTAGTGTTCTTACTTCACTCGGGGTCATCTGTACAACATCATAACTTAGAGAGTCAAGCTATCACATTTGCTAGGAATTCAGAGTGAGTTTCTCAATTAAAAGAGCACATATTTGATTTCTGTCAAACTATTCATGTTTCAATGAGAAGTAGGTTACAGTGCTAGGCAATCATCAGTAAAAATTTGCCATTTCTATTTACATTAAAATATCAACTCCCAGCTTCACAAGGTCCATGAGAAAAAGTTTTGTTAGAGACAGAACGGTCACTTTTCTGATACTACTACATCATATATGCCAGTTTAAACACATGTTCTGTAGACATAGTTTTAAGGTATCAAGAGCTGCCATAGTCTAAGTGATGATTTGTCATTGTTTTATTGTGGATATTTTATGTCATTCTCTCAGCTGTTTCATACTCTAAACTGATAGGGGATATTTTACCTGAAATGAAGGTAGGAAATGGAGAATGAGCTGACTTGCTAGACATGTACAGCACAAGATGAAGCCTGATTTTCCTTTCAGTACGTTCAAAATTCCAGAAATACTGAATTAAGAAATACCTGCATGTCTTAGCTTTTGATCATCCATGTTACTAGAAACAGAGCAGATGTCCAAAGAGCTTTAAATGTATATAATCAATGATTTGTTGTTTCAGTTTTATTCTCTCTTTCTCGAAAAGAAAAGCAACATTTCAGCCACAGGTGTACCTAGGGGAGTCTGTCATAAAGCTAAAATGCTTATTACTTCTTTGAACATGATTAATAATTAATTATAATCTTGTGGTATTGTTATTAATGTGGAAACTACCAACCTTAAAAAAACCACTCATATACAAGTGAGTTCTTGAGTTACTTTTGTTCCTTAATATTTTTCTGATATACAATCACAACTCTGCAAAATTTACTAGTGCTGTATTAATATTTTATAGTGTATAGGATGGTACATTTTTACGTAGTTTCCATAACAACCAGAGTATAAGTTAATCTTAAATAATTTGCATTTCACTGCAATCTACATTGTGGATGTCTAACTTTGCATCAAAGAATAGGTAGATACAAGAGAAGCACTTTCATATTTTACTATTTTACCCACAAAATCAACTGCATAGTCATCTAAAGGTTATTTCTGTTAAATGGCAGATCTGAGAAATAAATAACTATCTTTTACTTAAGCAGGCATCTAAATTTCCTTCAAGAAATTTAAGCATCTAAATATCTGCCATCAAGTGCACCCAGACTGCCACCATGTTGTCAGAGCAGAGAATCATTGAAACATCAAAAGTAAATTTTAAGTTGCAACTTTGGTTTCCTCTAGAGCTTTGGAATTTATTTTGTATAAATCTTAGCCATTTTGCTTCTGCATGTTTTTGAACAACTCTTTTTGAAAAACTGTCTCACAGTATTGTGTTTATTAGATATTGGAATACATCTTACTTGTATTTATTTGTTAAGAAAAGGTTTCTGTCTCAACTTCAGGTGAAATCAACTATCTGCAATGATCTATTATTCACTACCTGGTTGTCTTTTATTAAAGTATCTCATATTTCCTACTACTGAAAGAAATACTATTTCTCGTTTTGGTTTGGAGTTATTTGTGAATTGCAGCATCTCTTAAATTTGTCTCTATTTTTCTTTAATGCACTATTTTCTTCTTATTTTGTTATATTCTTACAATTGCATTGGTCTCTGAACCTGTATTAATGGCTTTCATGGTCTGAATTGAAGATAAATCTCTTCCTCTAGGCTATGCTCAAATTTTCTTAAAAAAACAAATTAACATGAAATGTTTTGCAAGGTGCTTTTCATCATGTTTGTGATTGCAAAGAAGATACTTGTTCTACTTGCAGTCTTCGCCTCTGCTCACACTGCTTATAATGAACTTTCAGCAATAGGATATACCATGAGGTCAGTTGGGAAAATATTTTTAACTGGACAAGCACCAGTTCAATTTGACTTTACTATCCAGATTCTAACAGGTACATGGCATTACAGAAGAATTTTATAACTGTCAAAATCGTCATTCCACATTTTTAGCCTGATTTAAACTAAGAACTTACAGTTGTGCCTAGCTGTCACTATGCTCAAGATGATAAAAGTCTTAATTCTTGCTCAGTGCCTGGGATTTTTTACATATGTGGAAATACTAGGAATACACTGTGGCTGTTCTGTACCTTCTTCGAGCATCTGAATTTGAAGAGACTTCTAAAACTAGCAAATGTGTCTGAAATTCTTTGCTGTGAGGGTGGCAAGGCAGTGGCATAAGTTGCCCAGAGAAGCTGTGGATGCCCCATTCCTGGAAATGCTCAAGACCAGGTTGAATGGGGCTCTGAGCAACATAGTCTAGTGAAAGGTGTCTGTGCCCATGGCAAGGGGGTTGGAACTAAATGATCTTTATGGTCTGTTCCAGTGAAAACAATTCTGTCATTCTAGGATTGTACGAGATGCCTGTTCCTGTCTTGATTTTCACCTTATCAGACTGTTATGCTTGTTTTCAGTTTGAGGAAAAAAAGCTGTCTTTGTTTGTAAAAAAATATATTTGTGTCATGAATGTGCCCTATTCCTGGAACAAGCATTATCTTCATGATAATACCATCAGTAATCAATCCTAAAGAAGAAGAAGAATCCTTCAGCTGTAGGGTGGGGAACTCGAGAGAAGGCAATGGTCATTGAGAACCTGCTGTGCTGAAGGTCTCATTCTTGACTCTGATCAAAACTGTGATTATTTAATGTATCAAATGAACCTAATCTCAAAACAGTCATTTAGATTTGTTTCAACTCATGGCAGTGAGAGAAATAATGTAATCCTGGAGTAGACCATTAAATTGAATGAAGACCAAAACACTACAGGAGCACATGAGGTGTATGTCAGGATGTATATGATTTTCTTTCCAGTTATGAATATAACAAACAACTCAGATGTAGAGACATGTGAAAAACAAAAGAAAAAATCTTTTGCTGTGGTCTGTTGGCATGGACTCTCAGCCAGTGTAGGTCTGGTTGATGTGCATGTTGTCTAGTCAAAACTCATCTTAGAGAAATCTATTTACTAAAGGGAGAGGTTTTATAACTCTCTTGGGAAGTTTGTGAGGATTCATACTGCATCAGTGTGTCTGCTTTTCATACTACAAAACAGTGAGGGATAGACCACCACCACCTGAACTCATATTTCTAACTCACATGAGTAAGGGCCTGTCTGCTCGGACATCCATCAGAACTGCATGCTAATGGAACGATCAGAGGTCAATATTTCAGTTGGTATTTCCCCCATCTGTACCTAAATTCTACCTAAGGCAGAGTGTTTTTCCACAGTGCAGGTCAACATGTTGCAACTATAAAAAATAATTAAACTGTAGCAAATATTTCCATTTTAACATTGTCATTGCAAAAAGCCATGTAATTTAGGAGGTTTTAAATATTGACAAAATTAGTTCTGTTGCTATTTTTCTTGCTTCTGTTTTCTACTTTCCAGAAATAAATTATATTCTATCTAGCGATTTATTTACTTTACTGAATTTTTTTTTGCCTCTTCAAATTTCCCCATAATATTGAAACTAATCTATTTTTTATTATTATTTTCCATATGCATTAAGCCTCTACTTATCTAAGCACGGAAGATTTTTAAAAATATTTAAAATGACAATATTTTTGTGTTTCTCTTTGGGGTTTTTTTAATTCCCATGGCATATAGAAGTAATATAATAAGGCAAGGACATAAAATAGAGAGAAGCTGTTTGGCAGAAAATAATCAATAAGAACTAACTGATTCTGGTATCTGAATTTCTACAATCTAGTCATTAATTACTGTCTCACATCTAGATCTCAGCTATGGCCCTTATATCACAGGTACAGCAGAATGATCATACAAACTATGAAATCTGTATGTTTGAGAGTTTTCAGAATAACAAAGCACAGTGTCTACAACTCCTTCTGATGTTTGGTTGTTTATAGGTTTTATGCTATAGGAGGTCTTTGTAAAGCTTACAAAGATTCCTGATGAGATGAGACTAAATTCAAATTCTACCCTCTTATCTACCTTCTTTTATTCACCCAAATCTAATTGATATACGTAGCAGCAGCATTTGTGTGTGTGTGCAAATGTCTGTGTAGACTCAAAAGAACAAGCATAATTTTCATATGACAGATTTCACTGTATATTCCCATCAGCATTTTTCAATGAACTCTGCTGAAGTTAAAGGAACTTTGACATCTATAGTCATTACAGCTAATAAGAAAACAGTAGAAAGGTTCATTGATTCACATCCTAGAAGGGCATAGTCTCCGTTCGCACACTGCTGCTGTGCAGTATTTCTAAGGCAATGCTTTTAGAAGTGCTTTCAGTAGAACTGAATAATCATTCTGACCTGTCATATTCACTAAAGCTGCAGAAAGCTTGACCTTTAATCAAGAAGAAGGAACATCACAAAACATCACTTTATTGTGCAGATAATGTACAATTCACAGTACTGCATATTGCAGCTTCGATTCTTTGATGATTACAAAGCTTGTTTTTCACTCAGTTGCCTCCTGTTGCAGTATTTTCTAGTTTCAGCTACTAATATACTACTATTATATTTACAAAGGAAGAAAATAAAGTACACTTACCAAAACTGTAAATTCAAAGGAACATTTAAGATATGTCTGTATATGGAGGGGAATTTTTCAAGTATTCACTTTTAGCCCTCTTACCAAGGTACTTACAGATAACTCTGGCCTTTTCTAGATAGGTCATCTAATCTGCTGAGTTTATCAATCTCTTAATTTTTGGCAAAGAAATCTGCCAATCCCTGTCCTCTTTTTATGTTCATTTTTGGCTATAATTCATGGATCTCAGCACTCAGTAATCTTTTATTCCATTTACAAATGTGTTCTTTTTTAGTTATGATGTGTCTTTACTTCTAGATAACATCAGAAAAACCTGGATGCCAAGTAGGGCAAGGGACAGTTTGGTAAGAGGGTCTGAAGTTGGAATTTGGTAGTTTTCTAAATTTTTTTCTCCATTTCTTTTCTGTGACTGACCTTAGGGTAGTTTTGATCGTGTGTTTTCAGAGTCACTGATGGCTACTTGAATGTATGCCCAGCACAGTAACAGACAAAAATACTGTGTTGATAAATGAGAGACATTATTTTAATTAGCTATGTAATTGTTTTTTCCACTTTAATTTATAGTAGGGTTGGGTTTACATTTTTTTCAATTTTGGGGGCAAGGGGGCAAAAAAGCAACAGGTTTTACATGCTTTATAAATTAAACAAGTCTCATACATTGATAAATTGAATTCACTTTTAAAGATATCTCTTTGTGTCTGTATATGGCCTAAGTCACTTTATCGGTCAAAATCTAATTTTTATTTTCAACTGTCTTCTTTTAGATGACAAGCCAACATGATCAAGCCTTCTGTGAAAAAGTTATTCTTTCCAGACATACCAAGGACACAAGCAAACAACAGCACAGCTTTGAGTCATGTGAAGTTCTGTCTGTTTAGTGTTCCTTTGGGAGGTGAACTGGTTCCACTGCACCCATGAGAGGAATCCAAGAAAGACAAGTCAAATAACCCGTGCTTAATTCAATATTTAAAATATGTGAATTTATAAGCAAAATCTTTTATTGAAATTATTTTAGTGTTATTTTCTTTTCTATGGAGTTTATTGTATTACATGCAAGGATTACACGATGCTGTCTGGGCCCTGAGCATTCTGCTGGGGTGCTGCTGGAGGGACTGCTACAGCGAGGAGAGCAGCGAGTTACGAGGTGCCAGGGGAGTGCAGGGCTTGGAGGACACCATTCCACCATGTCCAACAAGAAAAGTAGAGCAGGACCAACGAGGGTGATGGTGGTCAAGGTCAGATGGAGACCAGGAATAACCAGATGGGTCCGCAGAGATGAATCATGTTCGATATCAAGTCAGAAACTTAGCCCACAAAGAAACTTTAGGATCAGCCAGGTAAGACATTGCATAACTCTATTCAAGTTCCAGTCCTTCATTTTGATAGTTTCCTGGAATTTGCCACCCAAGCCTGTTTCTGCCTGACAGAATTTTTATTTCAGAAAATATTTCATGATATGTTTTTATTCTTTATTTAGTGCTACTGCTTCAAGGAATCAACATCCAAAAAAGTAATTAGGTTCTAGGACATTCAGACTGAAAGAAGTCCGATTTTCCTCCTTACAAATGTGGCCTCACACCAGGTGACAGTCATACTTAGTCTGGCAGAAGTTCTCTTCATCTGTCTTCTGCCTAATGAATATTTAATCACCTTTCTGTGAACCACTGAATCTTTAATTTAATTTTAGTACACACATTTCACCCATGGCTGCTGAAAGTTTAATACAAGAACTGTCCTCCTAACAGGAACTCCAGCTCATGAATCCTGCTTTCTGTCCCTTGAGTCCTCAAGGTGAGTGTTTTCACCTCAAGGCAACCCCAAGATAGGAACATTCTGTGGGCTGCTGGATGGTACAAGTTTGAATTTCTTCGAGAAGTCAAAAGAATTAAAGCCATATAAATCAATTCGTGAGTGAGTGTTCTAGCCTAGGCTATTACATGAAATGGAGTTGCTATCATCACTTCTGGAGATGTTTTAAAAGAATGTTCTGTCCACAACTGCACTTTGGGAAAAGCCTAATTCTGCCCTGTACTCTGAGTGTTTTAAGAGTGTCTCTGAACCAGAGATCCTGAGAGGTTTTTTGGTAGACATAAACCAAGTCTTTGTTATTAGATGTACAACAAATGCATTATTTCATGACACAGTCATCTAGGAGAAGCATAAAGCAGAGTAAAGGATTTTTAGGGACAAGGAAACAGAATAACCCAAGGACATGAATATCTGAAGGAACAGTTTGTCTCTTTTCCTCTTGGATTTTTCCCTCAGGCTTGCTGATGATTCATGTGTCTGCTACTTTTCTTTTCCCTGCCATCACACTCTTCAGAAAAGAAAGGATATCACATATAATAATCATAGTTTGGTCTATGTATTATCTCCTAAATATTTAATAATAGGTAATAGCCAATCCAACGTGGTGCCTGTGACACAGAGGAAGAGCTACTTGGTTGTCATGGGCAAGAAAGAAGCTTTAAATTGCTTGATCCAATCCTATTCTGAAGGTGGTAAGTCCTCAGACATGATCTGCATTTTCTTCAAAAGTAGTACTGCTTGACACATCTACTTTTTTCAACTTCTGCATGATATTCAGTAGATTTATGTTGAAGATTTTTCTTGAAGGGGCTAAGGATATGATTAGCTGGTGGACTGTGCATTGGTCTTTGGGCAACATTACAAAGAAGCAAGAATATTTTCTCTTTCAGGCCACTTCATATTTTTTCCAGTTCACCTCCTTCTCTTGGATGTTATTATCAGGTGGGAATTCAGAACACAGCTCTCTTACCACCCATATTAGCCCTTAGGATGATGATGAATCATGACTTCCACAACCTTTATCAGTTTAGACCCTGAAGGGAACAACATAGTTTCTAATTTTGGATTGGTTATCTTGATTTGAAAATATTTCTTACTGAAGATGTGTTCATTAAAATAAACTGCATGTTAATTCAACAAAGCAAAATTTTTCCGGAGTCCTCATTCTGCTTTTTAAAAGCAACAAAATACATATACAAACAACCTGCTGTCACTTGTCTCCTGTTATATTTTGGTACATGAATTTCTTTTGCTCTTTTTCCACTTTGACTATTACAACAATTTATGAACTCATTTCAGTTTTATCTCTTTCATCTGCCCTTAAAGAAAGTTTTTCAATTAAGTACCTTCAGTTATTGATATATTCATTCTCCTTCCCAGTAATATTTCATTTTAAAAGGAAAATATAGCGCTATTTTCCTTGTAATATTCTATAGAAAACAAACCTGTGAAATAAACAAAACCATAATACATGTATAGGTAACCTTAGGTTATTGAAACTTGTGTTTATTGGATTTTTAGGAATACTTGTAGTTGTATTTCTAAATGCTGAAAAAAAATCTCATGTTCTTTTTGTTGCTAATGAAATGTTCATTTTTATTAACTTGTACTTAAACTTTTGTTCAATGACAGACATTGAAAGTGTTGAACAGAAAAGTTAGACTTCATTTTGCAAATCCAGCTATAAATAAATAGTCTGGATTTTTATCTGCACAGTCTAGGAATTCATCTTGTTTTAACATTCTATATTTCCTTTGCTCCTCTATAAAATCTGAAAGACATGGGTGTTATTGAATTGTTGTAAATCATAGAGCATATGTGAGGAATCTTTAATGACAATGTAAGCATGAAGAAAACCCATATATTGTACCACGGCAACTACTTGGAGTTGATTGGCCAGACTTATTCCCTTCTATTGTTAAAAGATGTGGAGATACAATTTGAATTTTTACAAAAACTGGTTTTTATATCAGTTAGGATACTGAAGTGATGAAAGCTAACAAAGAAGTGACTTTGATACTCCTCCTTCTCAAAGTACAAACACTTGAAAGATGACAATGGTGATTATTATCACTGTCACCATTATCATTATCATTACAATTATCATAATCATTATTTACTAATTATTTGTGGTGCATGTTTAAACTGTGTAACATCTTTATTCAAATGTGAGAAAAAAATGTGTCTGGAAAGTATAAATAAGGAAATATTTTACATATAGATGTGAAACTAAGTGATAAAGTTGAAAAAAATGAATATAAAAAAAATTGAGAATACTCTGTATGCTTATATGAAAGTGTGTTCTTTAAGAGGACATTAAGATTGTAAGTCAAACACTCAAAAGTTAAGAAATGTCAAATCTGCATTTATGTGTATTGCATACAGACTACAATAAAGTCATCTCATATTCCTTTTAACTAAAAGATATTGAGACCACTTGGTCACAGAATATTCATCATGCCTCCCCATTCTTTAATGATTTTCAGAACTCCTTTCTTTGCCCCCAGTGTTACTGCAACTTCTTTCTCAAATTTAATTGGACAAAATATTGTAATAATATGCATATTGTTCTCCTTGTATTTAAGAATATCTTGTTTAAATGGTCCTTTCAGCGTTATGCTTAAACTGCAGTTTAGACTAGCACATCAAAAATTAGACCTGCTGCCGTGAAAGTTCCTCCCAGACATGTTGGCCCAAATGTTTGTGCAGCTATGTTATGAATTTTGTTAGCAAAACAATTGTGGTAAAATCAAATCAGTTGTTCTAGAGTCCACAATTCACATAAAGCTTATTTTTCCCAGAAAATCTACCACAGATTTATGTAGATCCCTGCTTAGAAAGAAGGATGGAGATAGTGATAGAAAGGAGGGCTGAAACATTTCCTCGAAAACAGCATCAGCTTGTCTTGACTTAAGATGATTTTATTTTTTAAGATGTCTGAACCAATATACTAACTGGCTTCTGAGAGAAGCGATAGCTCCTCCTCCTTTCTTTACTGAGTTCTGCTGATCATTTCGTGGGCTTTTCAGGTCACTAAATCAGCAAAAATATTCTGAGGGGGGCAGATTACTTTTGTGCTGCCTCAGTGCATGACCTTGACGAGCAGACAGACACAGTCCAGGCAGAGCAAAGGAAGAGGCAGGGATGCGCAAATGGGAGCAGGAGCACCCGGCACCTCTTCTAGCAGCATGTGCATTTGTGGCCTTTGCAGGAAACCTTATTCTTGCTGCCATGCTGCCTGGCTAGCAGATGTGACTATTCTTCATCAGCCAGCCCTTAGAGGGTTTTCCAAAGTCATAATTTCTCAAAACAAAACATCCTTATCCCAGAAGATGTCATAACCCTTCTTATGAGACAGCAATACACTAAAGTTGGAACAGAGAACTCTGAAATGCTAAAAATACGTCTGTATGGACATGGCTTTGTTTAACTCAACAGACATTCTTCATGTAAGGAAAAGAAAAATGTATAATTTTCCCACTTTCAGATTACTGACAGTGTCAGTGGGATCTGTCTTCTCAGTGATTTATCTCCTGAAATATAATGAATAATGTTTTTATGGCACTATTAGCTGCCTGAGAAAAATTGCCAATAACATAAACCCAAGAACTGATCCCTGAGTAACAGTAGTGGAAACATAAGTGAGCATTTCACATCCAAAAGGAAAGTTGGAGAACTCTTACTGGACGATTTCCAACAGAGGAGTCTTCCAGGAGGATCTGTAAAAAAACTGAATTATATCCCCTTAAAAACACTCATTTTAAAATGGGTCTGCTTAAATCTTACCGGTGTTTTAGCTTCCTGCTGCTTTTTACATGTCTTCAGCTCAGAGGTAAACAGCCTAGCAAACCATTCTAAATATGTGTAATTGATGGCTCTTATATTAAGAAGACATCTGAAGTGTGATACTTCATCATAAAGCATTTCAAACTACTGACATCCACCATGAGAAAGTTTCTTTTCTCTTCTAAGCTTCAATTTGAGATTTTCCAGTTGGTTAATTAATATGTGCTATGTCTGCTTCAATCAAAACAGAAAACTATAATAGTAATCAGAGCAATTTTGTTTTTCTTTTTAGGAAAATACTTACAGATACCACCAATGTATTATTTTCTTATACAACACTAGTTTTGATTTGTGGTCTTTTGGTTTTTTTTCATGACGCATAGTTTTGAAATAATACCCTTCTTGATAAAAATAGAATATTGCTGTTGGACAGATCTTTCTAAAATATCAGTCTCCTTCATCTTGATCTAGACAGGTGTTATTAACATTAAAGAACATGTATTTCTTACTCAAATGCACAGAAACTTCACTGGGGAAAAATACTTGTACATGAGTAGAGAATATGAGGTGTATATGTATTTTCTCTGTAATAGAGTCAGTCTACCTGCTTGTGTCATGTTACTACAATACAAATAGAATTTATTAGACCTTCTGAATCAAGGGATACACCATCTGTCTTGTTAGATACAGCTTTCTGTGAAAGGATATGCAATCAATAATTTGTGGAGATTTTATTCGTCATGGGCTACCTAAATAAGGAACACTGTGTTTTCTTCTTAAAATCTATAATGAGAACAAAAAGCTCAAAGTATTGAAAATAGACATTTATGTTTTTGAATAGACTACTTCAGCAATTTCTAAGGAGTAAAACTGTGAATAAATGCAATAATTTAAATTCACAGTGTTTACTGATGGCATAACAACACTGACATTGAATGAATTTTGCAGGACAGACAAAGGAAATAAATTGCTGAAAATGCAATTAGAAATGTGACACAGTGTTTAGAATGAGAAAGAAAAAAATCATTGTGATGGTGAGCATAGTGATTTTGTTTGTGACACCTTTAAAATGGATTATAGTATACTTGCAATTATGCAATATTTATGAGATTAATTTACTTTACTAAGACCCAATGCTTTTGACTTGACATGCAAAAAACTACATCCCATCCATGCACAGTTGATGCAGGGCTTCTTTGCACCATAGGCATGTGTCTCTAATACACATTTCATTGATCTGATACTAAAAGAAAATTAGTCAATTTAAAGAGACATTGTCAACCTGTCACTTTGCAATTTAAATCTTCCCTTATTGGAAAAAGTATCAATTCAGTATACCATTTAACTAAAGAAGCATTGCATTTCTCAAGTCATGATCTTTCACTTTTCCTTCTTCACTTAATAGAACTGGCAAGTATAATTTGTCTGCGGAAGAACTGAAATCATGTATTGAATTTGGTATTGACCTACTATCAGTACAGGCAAGAAGATTGCAAAGATTGTTTCCATTAAAATTCTGCTTTTGTTTCAAGAGCTCTGCAAGTTTTAGACTCCTCAATTTATAAATCTAAAAATTGTGCATGTGTGTACGTGTTTCAGCTGGGGAAATCCATACAGAAGGGGAAAAATAGTAATTCTGAACAAATAGCAGCTCTCTGAGATGTAGAAATAGCTGTTGTTTTCATTAATAAATAATGTTTTATGGAATGTACGAAAATAAAGACCATTACTTTAGAACAAGAGTTTAACTGGGGAAAAAACAAAGCAACAGACTGAGGGAAGTACGTTTCAACTTTTATTGGATGTTTCTGAGTGGTTATTCAGAATGTTCTGGGGAAAATTTATTTTCCTCAGAAGTAGATATTTTTGGTGAAATTTATTAATTTCCTTCAAGTTTTTGTCAGGATTTTCTTTCTGGTACATAAGTGATGAGTAGTAACAGGTATAGAAGGTCCTACAGTACAAAAGGCCTGTCCTGGAATTTGCTTTTATCCTTCCAGTTAAAAATTAAATAATGTTGAAATCTCAGAAGCTGCTATAGAGTCACACCTGTAGAAATGTAATTTTTAATAATTACCTCTAGATATTTCTAAATAATAGATTTCACTATAAATTTGATCATCACAGAAGAGATATTATATATGCACTATTCAGAGCAGTTAACAGGAGGGAAGTTAGACTCCATTCACAGTCCTCGTAACTGGCTTTCTACTTTAAAATGAGACAAGAGATGGTCCAGAAGGTCTCAGAAGTGAGTAATTCCAGGACACAGTGATGACAGTGGACTCAGTTTAGACTGAAAGATGACCTGTGCCCATAGATAAAATCACACAGTGAACTAGGAATGATTTTATCACAGTTTCTTGTTCTATTTAAGACTTTTTAAGGAGAGAAATCAGACTGAGTTTACCAATATGAACCTGAAAGGTCTTGGTCCAAGCACCCCAAACACTCAGAATTTAAACGGGCTTACAAAAGTCAAGCTAACATAGATCGATTTTTTTTCCCAATGCTTTGAATGGTGAAAGCAATTATTTGCAGTAGGTTTGGAACAAAATAAAAAATTACCAGAATTTTGGGAACTATTAATTTGAAGCACTAAAAGGCAAAAAATAAGTTTTAGTGCATAACAGAAAAAAAATTATTCAATTTTTTTTTTTCTTTTTTTTATGGTTAGTTAGACAAACCTTCCACTCTGGAACCCTGAAGAAAGATAAATTGCAATAAGGATAATAAATGATGAAAAGTTATTTTGACTGTCTGTAGTTCTGACCAGCCTTGGGCAAGACATTTAGTCTTTCATAATTTGTAAATGCAGACCTGTGAGACAAACAAGTGGTGTCACACACAGGTAATGTTTTCTAAGCTGTGTGCAAGGTGATGTTATATGAAATGAATATGGGTTTTTTCAGTGCACACTTAATGATAGAACTACATGTTCTTATCTCCCATTGCTTTAATACGTAATGAGAAAGAGTAATAAAAACATAGGGAAATATATAAAGGTATACAGTATGCAATGTGTCTTCCAGCCCTTGCATTGGAAAAAATCCCACTGAAAGAGCTTGTTGCGTGAC
This sequence comes from Eulacestoma nigropectus, assembly GCA_013397775.1. Classification (NCBI taxonomy): domain Eukaryota; kingdom Metazoa; phylum Chordata; class Aves; order Passeriformes; genus Eulacestoma; species Eulacestoma nigropectus. Next base: position 74,537 of record VZTE01002677.1, read on the forward strand.
GACAGCTTCTTATACGACAAGAAACTCAACATGGCCTCAAAATGTGCACTTGCAGCCCAGAAAAACAAACCATCTTGGGCTTCATTAAAAGCAACATGTCCAGCAAGTTGAGGGAGGTGATTCTGTACCTCTACTCCACTCTCCTAAGACTCCACCTGGAGGACTGTGTCCAGCTCTGTCATAGGAAGGACATGGATCTGTTGGAGCTAAACCACAGGAAAGCCACAAAAATAGCCAGAGGGCTGGAGAACCTCACCTCTGAAGACAGACTGAGAAAGTTGGGGTTCTTCAGCCTGGAGAAGAGATAGTTCTAGGGTGACCTTATAGCAGCCCTCCAGGACCTAAAGAAGATTTTTCACAAGTGCATGTAGTGACAGGACAAGGAGGAATGGTTTTAAACTCAGAGGGTAGATTTAGCTATTCGAAGAAGTTCTTTAGTGGGAGAGTGGTGAGAGAGTGTAAAAAATTGCCCAGAGAGGTAGGCTGTGGATGCCCCAACCCTGGAAGTGTCCAGGAAGAAATCCAGGTTGGATAATGGTCTAGCAGAAGGTGTCCCTGCAATCGGAGGAGGGTTGGAACTACATGTTTTTTAAGGTCCCTATCAACCCAAACTATTCTATGATTCTATGAAAAATGACAAATATTGTCGTGGCACTCTGACTGCCCATAGCTAGCTCCAGGTGGGCTGCCAGACCTTCTCCCCACACAGCAGCTGCCGGCGGAGATCATCTGCGTCGCGGGAGGGTTAGCGAGATCTCACGCAGGGCTCACCTAACCCACCAGTGGCAAGGGCGCAGGAGGAGGCAAAGAAGGCGGGAGGGGCTCTTCGCAGGCTGCAACATGGAACATTTACTATGGGAGGAGAGCAAAGAACAAAGTCACTGACATGGGGTTTTATACCCCAACACAATGGGTGGAGCAAACAATAAGGAACCAATCAATACATACCATGGGGGCGGTACAAAGGCGGAGATTAATACAATAAACCAATGAGATAAGGGGTGGCGGGGAGGATAACCGGGAGCCAATGGGGAACTGAGTAACTAAGAAGCCTCTAGAACACAACCATAAATGGGGGAAGAAGGGAGGAGAGGAAAGGGACCAATCAGTGGGAAGGTGTTTGCATAGAGGGGCAAGGCCTTATGGGTTGTCACCCTAACCTAGAGGGTTTTGACCTGTCCCAAAGTTCTACTAATGGGCCTTTTCCCAGGTATTATTTTGCAAGTACTCAAACAACTCCAAAATGGGCTGATGCACCGCAACAAAACGTATCTAGCCAATGGTTCAAGTTCTAAGAGATAATTTTGGAACCTTAGTGAGAGGGATGGATTTCTTGTGTGATTGCGCTGACAGGTTAAATATCTTCCTTTCGGTACAGAGACTTGGAGATTGCTAAACGCTTTTCCAGTTACTCATAACTCAGCATTTGATGTTATAAAAGAGAGGCTTTTTTCTTGGATTGTAGGAGGATTTATAGGAAGGTAATAAATTACAGTGTTCGACATTTAGAAATATATATTGAGCAATCGGTGGCTGGAAGTAAGATTATACAGAGGATGGCTAATATGTCTTAAGTGTAGTGTAATAACCAAAACAGAATAAAAATGCTCTTTCCTCTGCTGACTTTTTTTCTGCCATCTGGTAGAAAGCAGAGCAGTGTGCAATGTATAGCTCTCCCTTCTGACCTTACTTTGCAGTTAAGAACCATTCAACTAGGATGATAATGATAGCGTAGGTACAGAAGAGGAAAATGGGGAAAAATCATAAAGCAAAGTAGCAAATGTCAGACTGACAAGACTTTTATGTATCACAAGGCCCACAGAGGAAAAATGTCTTGTCTTACTAAATCTGTCTCTTTCACTACAACATATATCTTTAAAAAGCATTGACTGCTGCTGCACACTGGACTAGTGAAGGAACTCAACTGTAACTGTACCGTGTAACTGAAATTGCTCATTGCAAATGAAAATGACTTTTGGTCAGAAAGAGTGATAGGTGTGCTATCAAACAATCTAATAAAATCTATTCCTTTCTTTTACCAGTGAAGGTTTTCTGAGAAGTAGCTTCATAGAAAGCAAGTACAGTCCTGTGTCTTATATTCAACTAAGAAATAAATTATAGCTACTGATTATGGACAGCATGTTTTATTTTAACATGCTCTGTCAGAAAAAAGATAATAATAAAAATAATAAATTAAAATAAAAAATAATATTATTTGAGTTTTAAAAGCACAATTCAACAGAAAGTTTAGTTAAAGTAGCAGTATAATACACTATTCCATGCACTGCACTTTGACTCTGATATGTCCTATAGCACTTAGTTTCAGATTTTCAAAATTCACAGCTACGTAAGTAACTAAGAATGATATTAAATAACATCAGACATAGCATTGTAGGTTTTTGTTTGAAAACAATCTACACATTCATCTAAAGTATATCCATATGCTCAGGGAAACATATCTTGCTACATTACTTCATCACTAATGTTCTTGATCTGATCATCTTCCAAATGCGAGCATGAGATGTATGGGTAAGTTAAACAATACTGGGCCAAGTACTGAACCTTGAAGGACCTCCAACTAAACCCTGTGCTAGTGATTACAGCCCTCTGGGATCTGTCATTCAGCCAGTTCTCAATCCACCTCCCTGTCCTCTCATTCAGTTCACATTTCCTAAGTTTGCCTGTGAGTATGCTGTGAGAGAGTGTCAAAAGCCTTGCTGAAGTCAAGGTAGACAATATCCACTGCTCCACCTTCATCCATTCTGGTGGCTGTTTTATTCTAGAAAACAATCAGGATGGTCTAGCACAATTTGCCGTTAGTGAATCCATGACGACTACTCCTGATCACCTTCTTGTCATCCATGTGGAGAGAGACAGCCTCCAGAATGAGGTGTTCCATCATCTTTCCACTGACTGAGGTGAGTCTGACTGTCCTATAGTTCTCTGGGTCTTCCTTCTTGCACTTTTTGAAGACTGGGAAGACATTTCCTTTCTTCTAGTTCTCAGACACCTTGCCCAATCTCCACAACCTTTCAAAGATGATCGTAAGTAGCTTGGCGGTGATGCCTGCCAACTATCTCAGCACTCATGGATGCATCCCATCAGGGTCCATGGATTTGTGGATGTCAAGTTTACCTAGGTGTTCTCTAAAACTCCTCTTTGACCAAGGAAAAGTTTTCTTCCAATATTCCTTTGCCCTGATCTCTTGGGCCAGAGATTCCTGAGGACTGGTCTTGCTAGGAAAGATCGATGCAAAGAAGGCATTTGGTAACTCTGCCTTCTCTGCATTTTCTGTTACCTGGGTTCCCCCTCCACTTAGTAACGGGCCTACATTAACTTTTGTTTTTTATTTGTATTTAAAATGCTTCATTTTTTACAGCTCTCATTCCTGACTATTTACTGTGAGAAGTGGACAACTCAGGTAATACCTACTTCTACTAATAGGAAAACGCTGTCTTTGACACTTTACACTGCAAAATGCTGTTATGAATGAGTGTCCGAGATCACTTAAAAAGTCACTGGCAAGGGTATGAGCAAAAACCAGATTTAATATTAAGCAACAGCATGACAAAATTCAGTGGCAAGATTCACTCTATTGCTTACAGGATAGTCAAGGTACACCAAGCAAAAACAAGCAACAACAAAACCAAAGAAAATCCAGGCAACCAAAACCTAAATGAACCAACTGTGTGTGCGTGTGTTTAGGTGCATGTGACAAAAGACAGTGAGAGCAAGGGTGAAAAGGAACATGGCCTAAAAGCTTAACAGCACTCAAACTGAACAGTACTTTTACTTAACTTATACCTTAAACCTAATAATTTAACAAAGGAACAACACTTAACTTATACCTAACTTATACCTTAAACAATTTATAACATAACCTTAACAATTTAACAGAGGAATAACACTTAGCAGCATTTAACCTAACTTATAGCTTCAAAGTTATACTTAGCAACTTAGCAAAAGAAAACTTAGCAGCATTTAAGTAAGGTTAAGTTGTAAGTCACAAGTTTACTTACAGGCCTAACTTGCTTCAGTAGCCAAGATACTTAAACATCTAAGAAAGCAGCATTTCTCCCAGATTTCCTATAGCATAGGCACACGTGCATGCACACAGACATAAAGAGTCAGTGCAAGCAAGGTACCTGTGAAAAATTCCCCTCAGAGGTCAGTGAAATACTCACTTTGGATGCTTTTGCATCACCCAGCAAGCAAAGGGTTGGGCCTCAAGGAGTGAGGGTATCTGCCCCAGATTTGTCGTTGTTCGGTGATCCTCTGAGTGTAGCAAGCCTGTTTGTGAGATCTGAGAGGCATTCCCCTCAGAGGGAGGTTGCTGGTCGCAGCCCATTGCAGTCCAGGAGAGCTCAAAGGGTCTCATTTTGGACTGCTGTTTATAGGGTCGCAAGAAAGGGCTTCAGTCATAACAGTTTTTCATCCTGGCCCCACTTTGGGTCAGCACATTCTTGGAAAGTGTGAGAACAGGAATGTTATGCCATTCAGGCAAGAAAAACATTTTCCATGGCTGTTCATGAGGAAAACAGGAACTCATTAGCGGTTTCTGGGAGCAGACAGTGTTTCTGATAAGCTCGGGAAGAGCTAAGCCCAGGTGCTGTTTTCAATGCATATCTCAGATCGCACTGCGGCCTAGGAAAGGAGGTGGGGGGGGTGGAATGCACCACCACAGATGCTCAGTTACTACCAGTCAATACCAGGAAATTTCCTCTAGCAACAATCTCCTCTTCTGAAGCAGCAAAACCAACCTGCTATGTAGTCCAATTATCCAGAAAGTTCTATGTCTTTTGCTGCTAGTGATTTCAGTAAAAAAATGAAATAACTCAGGAGGCATTTTGACAATTGTAGCTGTAGCCAAATACAGCTATTTTTTCAGACATCCTTTACAGTCATTGAAAGCATTGTAGAGCTTGTGGGTTTTTTGAGAGGGAAGGTGATTCTTGGAAACCTTAATTTATGCACTTTTAGAAAAAACTGTCTTTTTCCCTCTACCACAGAAGAGTCTAAAGGCATTAGCATTTATAGCTCAAAAGTGCTTCACAAGAAGTGTCTATCACTTCATATCGCTAATCAACTCTGACGCTAATTTTTTTCACGTTTATTTATTTCATTTTATGCAAATGGAAAAAAAACCAACTATAACCATGCCTTTCAATTAAGAAATTTCTCAAACACCTGCAGATCTTCACTTGAACTTAAATAGAAAAACAAGAATTTAGGTTACAGTTGTGTTTTTTACTGAGCTGCATCCTGTTTTAAATGCAATATGTAAAAATATACACTGGCATATTCTCATTGTATATACTGTCAAAAGAGCTGTAACGTAGACTACATATAAGGGAAGTAATACAGTATTTGAGACATAAGATGAAGCTTGTATACAAACTAGATTTAAAAGTGACATGGCCCAAGCTAGAAAAATATTTTGTATTCAGTTCTGAATTTTCATATCTTCTCTCCTTATCAAACCCAAGCAGCTCAGGCTCAGGGTTTAAGAGAAAAATCCCCTTCCACCCATGCAGCTCTACATGCTTACACACATCCCACCCCAGATTCTTACATTTAGGGAAAGTTTCCCTAACCTTTAGAATCCCTCCTGAGTTCAGAGAAAAAATGAAATATATTTGTGTCTTCTTCAGTTCTGAGAAGCTCAAGGGAGGAAATGGCCAAATTAGAAAATCAAGAGACAAATTCACATGAATGTTAGCAGGAGTAACTCCATTGACTTTCTTGAATTCAAATAACTTACAGTAGACATTTATTTCACCCGAAAGTCTTAATAGAAACAGGAAAATATATTATTATATAAAAAAGAAGACACTATTAATTTCCTGGTGTTATTATTTAGTTTTACTTATGGACAGGAGTTTATAACTCTTTTACTGCGTGGCACATTTAACAGCTGCTTTGTATCTGACTGTGTTTCATTTTAAAATCTTCGTGGTCTTCTACTCCTTCCTTTTAAGTGTATAAAGATGGATCACCAGGCATCTTGTATTTGGTGTTTATTTTACCTCAGTCATTGTATGAGGAGCTACTGGTGTCCCTCCACAGCTGTTCCTGCATGCTTTTCACTGCAATTATCACTGTTTTCACTTTATACCTCACCTTCTGGCTAGGAGGTGCAGTCCAAAAATATTGATTGCCACAGCAAGGAGCTGTTTCCATGTTGCAGAGGTAAATCTTTGCTGAAGGTGGTGTGGGTCTGGAAGACTTTGTCATCATCCTGAAAACACAGTGTGAATATAATCGCTCTGCCTGGGTGTGCACAAGCACTCCTGCTGGGCACTTTCCCTCAAAGGCCTGCTGCACACAACCAGCTTTACCAGATGGAAGCTGAATGTGGACATCTCTGAAATGTTAGAGCCACCTGGGACAACAAAATAGCATAGTCCCAAATTATCCCAGGTAGCTGCAACTTTTGCTATCCATGAGAGATTTGTGCCTGTCTTTTGCCTTAGGGACAACTGTGTTATAATGAATATTGCATTTAAAAAAGTTCACTAAATAGTTGGTGTTAAATAGAGGTACGTTAAAACCAAATAAAGTTGATTATTGATGTAATTTTAAAGTTCTGTGTTATCACTATGTTAGTAATAAGTACTTGTGAGTTTATTAGTAATAACGTTCATTAATTTTAGTGGCTATTTACACTATCAGTTTATATTTTTATATTTGTCAATATCTTCTGCCAAAACCAGACCATATTTTCTCTTCTTGCAATTTTGACACAGCATTGCTCTATAGCAACAAAATGTCATTGAAATAATCTGTGAATGATTAAGATTTTGGTTTTCAAATTTCTAGCTGTTCTAATATCAACTCCTAGGTTCTTTTTCCTACCATTATTTTCAAAATTTTATGCATATATTTTGTAAGATTGATGGATCTCTCAATTCCATAAGGTGACCTAAGGAGCTGTTTGCTCACTTGATGTGTATCTTGATCAGTAAATCTCACTGGATAGTCTATGTATATTCAGTCTACTGCTCTCAAAACAGAGAGCTTGTTAACCAATCCAGTCTTAAGTAGTGTTCACCTTCCGTTTCCTCAAAGATTTCTTTTGGCCACCGTAAAAACACTGTTCTTTCTGTTCTCTTATTTCTTATACATTCTTACTATTACTAAATCTTAAATTTTAATGACCTTAATGAGCTACTTTCTATATTAAAAATTTGCAAGAAGACACCTTATTTATTACTAAGCAAAAAGAAAAAGTTATCATGAGTACATAGCATATTTTACATGAAATTCCCCACCAATTTCAATTTCCCAACCATTTCATTCTCAAGAGAAAAATCTCAATCTCAAGGTAAAGCAGCTCTTGCAAAGCCATATATACAGTAATATCCTATTTATTATAAGTGAATATTTTTAACCACACAAAAAATTTGCTTATAGTGGCAGTTTTTGATTTGTGATTATTTTTCATATTGCAAGTCTATATTTTTTATTTTTTTCCAGAGCTGGAAATTAAATTAAAATATTTTCAAATTAAGAGATAAAGCTCTGCTATGATGGAATTATTGTGGAAATGATACTTAATCTAAAACAGACAATGATAATTCTGCATCTGACCTTGAATGTAATATAGCCCAGACATTCAGAAAAAAGGTTGAATTTAGATCAAAACACATTGAACTACACAAATTCATAATTAGGCATCAAACAGTTTAAGTGAAGATCTGAAAAATGTACCAAAGATAATGCTATTAGCCTGCTATTATCCCATTTCTACATTTACCGGTCCACATTAAGAAATAACTATTTTAAATTACATATTTAATTTGCCTTTGCTGCATATATTCCATTTTATCACTGTGTGCAAGTTCATATTTGCATATTCCTACATCCATTGCCTTATCTTAAAAATGTCTGGGGTTTTTTTTCAGATTAACTCTAGCTTCCCCATAGTTTCAGTAATAGATTGAGGATAATTACTAAGTGCATATTGCTTAAATTACTGCATGCATTTATGTATGTACCTAATATATGCTCAGCTTTAATTAAGCAGTGACTTAAAGGCATATCATAGTTTGGTTTTCTACAATAATTATTAAACAAAAAACTGTCTTTTACCTCTTAAATAATAAGTACCTTTAATAATGTTTAATTAGCTCATATAATTAGTTTCATTTCTTTCTGAAGAAGGCCAGTGAATTTTTAATCTTAATGTTATTAGGATAATGTTTCTTCCGAAACTTGCTACCATCAGAACATTTTCAAATAAGGAAAATATTGCTAAATTCCAGAAAAACTTTTCCAGAAATTGACTGGGTCAGAATCACAGATGACCCACAGTGGGTCTTCTAGTCCAACCTCCCTTCTCAAATAGGGTCATCCTAGAGTACATGGCACAGGATGGTGTCCAGAAAGTTCTTGAATACCTCCACTGAGACAGACTCCACAATCTCTCTGGGCAGCCTGTTCCAGTGTGTGGTCACTGCACAGTAAAGAAGTTCTTCCTCATATTCTGTTGCAACTTCCTGTGCCTCAGTTTCTGCCCACTGTCTCTTGTCCTATTGCTTGGCACCACTGAGAAGAGCCTGGATCCACCCTTCTGACACCCTCCCTTTCAGATCCTGATAGACATTGATGAGTTTTCCTCAGTCTTCTCTTGAGACTGAGCAGGCCCAACTCTCTCAGCCTTTCCTCATTGAAGAGATGCTCCGGTCCCCTCATCATGCTCGAAGTTCTCTGCTCAAGGAGCCCCATGTCTCTCTTGTACTGGGGAGCCCGGACACGGAACTCCTGATGTGGCCTCACTAGGGCTGAGTAGAGGGGCAAGATCACCTCCCTCAACCTCCTGGCAATGATCACCACTGGCAAAACATACAGCATAGATAACTCCAGCAGAAATTGCTCCATTCTGACACAGGTCTCCACAGAGCTAGCTTTTAATTATCATAAGCTAATGATCATATGTATTTTTAGGTTATTAGAAATTAATTCAAGTTTAAAAGACTGTTTGGACATGGAGAAAAGGATAGAGACTTCCTAGAGGAGTATGATTGCTCTAACTCCAACAGATGCAAGATACTGCCTTGTGGAAGGGTAGCAGCGAAAATCATGCAATGGATACTTCCCACTGGAGTCCAACATTTTGTTTTGGAAAAGCTCACACAATAAACCATGTGCTGTCCTTCACATTTGAAGAACAGCATGCTTGTCTAACCTTTAGCACATTGAATTGGACCAACAAACTGTTTATACCACTACATTGATCAGAACCAGGATGCTGACTCAGTTGCTCACCTGCCTCTGTCCTACTACATATCTGCTGCCATGTTTTATTCTATGGGTTTTGCCAAAAAACACTCTTGAGACAATGCCTGTGCAGCAGATGAGAGTATTAGGGTCCTTGAATCATTCCTATTGCACAAAATGAACAAATGTCAATCACTTTTGCTACCTTCATCCTACAGTTCCTAGAATAAAAACAGCACACAGAAAATGATGATTATATACTACAGTTCCAGGAATACCATATGTAGCCCAGAAAGATAAATGCAGTGCAGTCTGAAGATAGCCTGTCTATTGGTCCAAGACACATTGATTATTCTTGTTTTATTTAGCAGGGTATAAAGCAGTGTGGATAATTTGTTGCCCAAAGCTCAATCTCGCTCTCTAGCAGTTCTATTCACCAGTAATTAATTTCTTTGAATTAGGAAGAATTTCTTCATAGGAAGAGGATTACATATTGGAATGGGCTGTCTAGGGAGGTGGTGGAGTCACCGTCCGCTTTAAGGAAAGACTGGACATGACACTTGCTGCAATGGTCTATTTGACAAGGTGGCGTTTGGTCATAGGTTGCACTCAACGGTCTCAGAGACATTTTCCATCCTAATTGATTCTGTGATTCTGTAACGATTTAGCAAAGGTGCCTTCATACACACATTGTGAGCAGTTATTTCATAAATCTTCAAAGTTCTCTTATTCTCCAAACAAGGAAAATCTCATTTCCCTTGATGGAGAGCAAAGGAAATGTGTTGCATGTGCAGATATACATGGATTAATGAGGTGATTTATGAAGTGGTCAAAAGAACAGTTAATCCCTGTCTATACTGACTAGGGATATCACTAACACAGATTCATTCTCCCATCTCCTATCTTTCTGTTTTCTTTCTCACTATAGTCCATGGTGAAGCAATATCCCTTGACAGTACTATTTTAATGATTTTTTTTTTTCTTTATCCCATGCAAGGCAAAGGATCTAGCAAAAAACTTCCCTTTTAAGGGCATTAGAAGGGGACAAACCAAGGAATAGAACCATCATTTGCTAATGAAAAGAGGTCAAGACAAACTAGTTTCCCTGTTGGTTTGGTTTTCTTCACACCTATTATGTAGGCTGAGTCTGTTACTCTAGGAGTCACTGGAAAACCTGATGAACAGGTGTCTGATTGCTGCCCTTTACTCCCTCAGGTGCTACTATTCTGACAGGTCATTTTACTGTTGCATTTCAAAGATATATATATATATATATATAGACACATAAAGATTTAACAGAATGACAACAGGTTCTTGTTATTAAGAGGATATTTAAAATGTTTCAATTTTTTAAGTTTCAGATACTTCATATTAGAGCCCTATTGAAGAGACAAGAGGCAGTTGCCTTAACCAACAGATAGTATATGATATACCCTTTTCTAGTCCAGAGTTCTAAGATAATGAATTTAGCCTGGGGGTAACCAAAGAGACAATGTTTAGCTGCTCATTCCAGTTGCCTTTTGAGATTATGTACCGGATTAGTCCCTCAAAATACATTCTTTTAAAAGATTAAAGAGAGGTAAAAACCTATCTATTCAATTCAGAGAATAAGAAGTCAGTTATAAATGATATTACCTCTGCTGCAGAAGCTTTTTTTTTTTTACGAGAGCTTGAGCAGCAGAGTGAGACAAGTTTGGAAGACATTTATAAGCAGCAGAACTACCCAGGAAGACCATAAAAGACATAAAGAATACAGAATATTGACTATGGTTTAATTCAGATCTTTTCTGAGCAGAGCGTCTGCAATGGACAGAGCAATCATTTATTCTTCCATGAACACTGCAACCATATTTTTATTTTTCTGCACTGTGTAGGATACCTGTAAGTTAAAAAGCATGAAAGTTGTCAAATTGACAAGTTTCAAACATGACTGCAGAATCTATCTTAAACTTGGTCTTGCTGTAGATGCATCATAGGTAAGTGCAAATACAGACTACTACAGGTAGATATTTTAGATATTGGCAAGGTTGTCTACTATATGCAAATAGGTGAATTTTCAAAGGAAAGCGACTACAATTAGACAGCATCATGTGCATGGTTCATGGAGACCTGGATCTGATTTTTTACAATAAAATTTGTGTGAACCTAGTAAGTTTATAGTATTTAGTACTATATTATTTAGTACATTAGTATTTCTAAATAGAGATATTATTATTCACTGTTTTCAATGAATTATTCACATTATTATGCGATCATTATTCACATTATTTCACTGAATATTGTTCACTAATTTCTTCTTTCATTGGTAATTGTGAAATCCAAGAAACCTAAAGAGCAAAGAATAAAATAGGAACTCTTATAAATCTATACCACAGAATCATATAATGGTTTGGGTTGTGTGTTGTAGGGACTTTATGAATCACTGAGTTCAAAGTCTCCTGCCATGGGCAGGGACACCTTCCACTAGACCAGGTTGCTCAAAGCCCTATCCAACCTGGCCTTGAAACTTTCAGGGACGAGGCATCCACAGCTTCTCTGAGTAACCTGTTCCAGTGCCTCACCAACCTCTCGGTAAAGAATTTCTTCCTAATATCTAATATAAACCTATTCTCTTTCAGTTTAAATCCATTCCCCCTTGTTCTACACGACTTTGTAAGAAACCCCTCTCCAGATTTCTTTTAGGCCACCTTTAGGTATTGGAAAGCTGCTATAAATTCATGCCTCTCAAGGTCCATTTGGATGGCATCCCTTCCCTCCAGTGGGGAACTGCTGATTGAACCACGCAGTTTGATGTCATTAGAAAATTTGCTGAGCTTACACTCAGTCCCACTGTGTCACCAATAAAGAGGTTAAAGAGTGTTGGTCTCAATACCAACCCTTAAGGAACACCACTTGTCTGCAAGTATCTGTATCAATACATAGAGGTGGGTGTGCCTGTGTATGTGTGGTCCTAAGAAACTAATATAGAGTGTTTTGAGGAAGAATGAACTTGGAAATATATTGGGCCATAGAAAACTTCAAGCAATAAAATAAATATATTGGGCCATAGAAAACTTCAAGCAATAAAATATCGAGTACACTGATCATGTTTTTCTAGCACCAGAAATAAATAAAAGACAGTACAATAAACCATAATATACAACCTGGTACAGTAAAACCTTACAGAGATTTTTTTGTCCCCTCTTCCATACAACTAGCCTCTCTGGAAAACTTTTTTGATTCAATGCTTTTCCCTTGATTTATGGAAAACACCATATTCCAGGAAGTATGTAAAAATATATTTCCTTAAAAGTCAGTTTTTCGTATATGGTTGAAACTTTTGAGGAGACAATTTCAATACTCTTTTTAAATTGGTATTTTTAAAAATAACTACTAATGACTAAATTATATTACTAAAACCCAGTTTTAGTAATGAAGTTTATTTTATTACATCTTTTGGTGCAATCAGCTAGGTCATCATAGCAAGTTTTTTTTCACATTTTCTTACTTTAAAGTGAAAAATCCTAGTTTTCCCTTTCAATGCAACATTTATGTTTAAAAGGACCATAGCCAAGGCTGAACACATCGGCCTTCCAGCCTCTCTATATTTTCTTAACTTCTTTTCTATAAAATTCAGGCAAAACCAAACATATAAATAATATTACCTATAGTTTAAAAATAACACTTTTTTGCCTACTTATCTTACTGTCTCTACAATACCTACCTTTCTTCTATGGTCCTATGGAAGACAGTTAGCAAGCAGGGTAAGTTAGTACCACCTGAATTTTCTGTCAGGAGGGATGGTTGTTTTCTTCCAGCATCAGAGGAAGTCTGATGCTCATCAGTGTTCTCCTGTGTGTACTCAGCAGGTGTAGCACATTTTGCACTCACTGTGCTCACTCCCACACTGATGAAAATAGATGCTGATGACATACAGATCCCTAGGAGACAGCCCAGCAAGGAGTCAGTTGGGAGATGGATAAACAATAAACTCAGAATACCTGCACTAATTCTGTTTTCCTATCAAAGTAGATTTTATAGATGCAGTAACTTGTTCCCTGTCCTTTAAGGTAATTTCTGTGTTTCTTCAAAAAAAACTGTCTAAGGTTTCATGAGTTCAGCATGTCATGCTATACATGACTTTTCCAGTATCTGAGATCTTTCACAAGGGCACATAAGTACTCCAAAAATCTTACTTCTTTGTCTTGCTTCCTGAAAATAAATGTTTTCTACACAGTAGCTAAAGAAAATTTTGCATTTATTTCTTGCACTCTGCTTTCTGTAGGATTTAGGCTAACTGTTAAATGACATACAATAGGCTCCTTTACGTTAAGATCCATGCAAAAGTTTTCTTATTCCCCTAGAAAATACATCCAGCTTGTATTTACACAAGATAATCATCAGGCTGCTTCTTCCTCCTCTGTGTGATGGCAGAGTAGGAAGACAGCAGACTACTGTCAGGAATGGAATATGGAAATCCGCACGTAAGCCACCCCATTTTTTTCAGTCCTCTTACCCAGGAGAAAAGTGACAAGTAACATGAAAAAAATATCAAAAAAATGTTTCATGTCTTTTGGGTTAGAGGTCTCCTTCAGGGAGCAGATCACTCCAGGCTTACTCACAGTGGTATATCTTGAACTTCTCTTAGAAGCATCTTATCTTGGTGAAAACTTGAACATAAAACTAGGGCTTAATTAGGAATAGCAGTCATACTATTCCTATTCCTAATATTAATTCATCATTTAGAGAAAGACATCTTCAACATGAAAAAGAAAAATTCTATATAATTCCAAGTGGTTTAGTTGGGACTGGTAAGATTATTCTACAATTTATTCCACAATTTTTTTAATTTAGAATCACATTACTATCCAGAGAAGGATTGTAAAATACAAAACATATAGAGCCAGGTCATTCTAAACTTCCTCTTGTGACCGGTTGTGATGGAGGTGAAAAAGAGCTATACTGCATAAACTTTCTTAATTGCCTCAGGATCCTTCGAAATAGAGTTACAAAATTGGCGTTATCTCCCTAACTACCCATTACCTGAACACAATTGCTTGGGAAGAGATTGCAGTGCTGCTGGCTAGGAGGTTTGCTACATATGCTTACAGGATAAGCAAGCAAGAAATTAACTTTCTCAGAACTGTCCGCCAGACTCCAAATACCTGTTATTGATGGGTGACAAGGAATAAACCCAAACTGCTTTCCAGCATGCAGACCGAAGATGAATAAAAATGTCCATGTGGAAAGCAGTTGAGAGTAGCAAAGCCGAGGGTGAGCTGAGCAAGACAGCTTCGGAATTGACTCCAGCAGACATTAAAACAGACATCATAGTTCCTCTTTCCCTTCATTACCTTTTATTTTATAATAAAGCAGATGAAGAGAGTGTTACATGTTTAATTATAGTTAATACATTGTATCTCATACCTCACTCTTTTGCTTATATGGGAGTTAGGCTTTCATGAAGCCACTTTGGCATTTTTATTCTCTTACACGGTTTTTCTTATTCATCTTAGACTAAGCCCTAACTTACACTTTTAAGGATCATTGCAAACGAACTGTGTGTTTTGGATATATGCCAAACAGCAGCTTTGTTATCTTTTTATAAATGGAAAAAAAAAGAAAAAAAGGAAAGCAAAGCAATCACCCCTGATGTGCCATTGGCTTTAATTAGACCTTTCTTTATCAGAAGATGATGTCTATGTTTTGAGTGGCTTACTGGCTCGGTTTCCTCACTTATTACTAGTGGGCTTTTTTCAGACCATAACTCCACATTAGCAACATGATGTAAATGAAGATAACAATAATCTTAAAATTAACATTTATATTGAGAAAAATTAGATGTAAAATTAGAAACTGGAACTAACAGATGTGAACACATTACGAAAAAAATTATCTGTAGTAAATTTAAAAACAAGCAAAGCCTTGTTGTAAATATAACAGGACAAAGAGTTAGGTAACCAGAGTCACTTCTCAGACAGTAAATAATGTTCCAGTCTTCTGGAAGCTTTGTAGCTAATTTCTTCTAGGTACATATAGTAGGCTAGTAATTCAGTTACTCAGCAATGTTACTACCGGGCTGAAAGAAGGAAGCTAAACAGTTGCATGCTGATAGAAATAGATTTGATCCCACTACCTTTCATTACTTTCCTATTTGTGTTAGAAATTGTTTCCAAAGTGCAATTGTTATTTCATTTATCCAGCCAGCTGCTGATTTCCTGATCACTGCTTTATAAACTGCAGCCTAAAGCAGAAACTCACAGGCAGCCCTGAACAGAGCCATTTTCTTCATTTGCAAGAGAAACTCCATGTGTTTTTTCTCCTCCAAAATAATCTAAACTCTGTGTGTGTGTGTTGCAAAGAAGAACTGAAGGACAACTCACTCTTATGGAATGAAAACATGTAAGGAAATGTCTGTGGGCATTTCTGCTAAACCACATGTATAGAGAAAATGTCTGCCGACAGTCAACAAACTGCCTAGCAAAAACAATCTCTTAAACTATTTTATTTTTTGTGTCAGAGGCATCGGTGATGGTTTGAAAATTAGTGTAGGTATGTAAATATTTGGGATTCTCTATACTAATAGTGATAATGCATTTGTATAAAATGCCAAATTTGCCTAGATGCCAAGAGTGTTCAGGCAGACCACTTACAGTGTGGACCAAAATGTGTTTGATTTTTCTTTTCCACTCATGTATGTAGTTTTTAATGCTTATGGTTTTAATGTGACTTATAAAAAAAAAATCAATGCATGTATTCCTTATTGCTGTTTAAGAAATGGGAAAGTGGTGATAGAAGCTGATTTCAAGGACTATGAAAGTCTTTGCTGATTACAAAGGAAATCATGCTTTAAAAGTCAGTAAGTGTAGCAATGAACAGAGAAATCTTGAAGTTTAGTTGAGTTAGACTAGCAGCAGACATTTAAAAGTATTGTTGGAGGCTTTTCAGTTCGAGGTATATAAAAATAGAACAAAGAAGGAAGAAACCAGTTGGTTTGAGGAAAGAATAAGCTTAAGGATTATCTTAACAGTGGCCTTCAATTAGGCGAGTTGTTTATTTCAGGCTTAAAAACTGTGACACAAAAGCAAGGATATAAAATTGGAAAAAATCACAACAGAGGGAAACATGACCCTCTGAGGACTGAAGAGACTGGATAGAATTCTGTATATCTATCTATCTATCTATCTATCTATCATTCTAGAATTCTAGAATTCTGTGCTCCTGTTAGACTTCTTTAAAAAAGAGCAATTTTGAAACTGTGGATCCTGTAATGAGTATTTTTAATAATTCTTTTTGGAGAAGGGTGCAATCAGACTGAAATAGAGCAAAGTAATGTATACATATAAGAAGGGGATGGAGTATTAATCATTCTTGCATATTAGTAATAAGGGAATATCTGTAATTGTCCTAAAAGAAAAATGGCATATCATATCATCATTAATATAATAAATATAATGAATATAATAAATATAATATAACTAATATAATATAATATAATAATAATATAATATAATATAATTGAGTGGCAGTTTAGCAAATATTGAAACTACCCTAATAAATCTTTTTTTCACTGACAGTTTTCTAAACAGAAGAAATTCATGAATTTCATCTCTTTGTGTGGGAGGAGATGGGATGGAGTTGAG
>VZTE01002677.1:91392-126579 GCA_013397775.1 Eulacestoma nigropectus
CCTGGGGGTGGGAGGTGTCACCCGGCAGAGCCCTACGGAGAGGAGCTGCCAGAAGCTGACAGACGGTGAACAGCGCCTGATCACCCCATAGAACGACGTTCAGAAAGCGTGTTGCTGATGTGGCAGCATGGGATAGGTCACGCAGTGAGTATTGCCATGTAAGGAAATACTGGGCCTTGAAGAAGTGTATAAAACCAGCTCGTTTCTTTGAATAAACGATTCAGATTCCCTGCCGGTCTGGGTCCGTGTCCCAGTCGCTACGAATGGTGCCCTGCATCAGGGACTGGAGCTGTAGGTGAGCCACAGAGGACATGGGGGCTGGACAGTCCTCATCGGACCCGGCAAAGTCCGGGTTTCAATCACCGACATCTTTGAACTTCAGACAAGCATTTGACATACCAGTGAAAGAGATGCATATATTAAGCTGAAGAAGATGGACTTACGTAAAACTACAAGGTCATATGAAGGGGATTTTGGTAATGGAGAACTTTAAAAATTGAGTCATTAGCAGGGAATAATGCTATTTGAATAGCCTAAAGACTGGGTTTGGCATTAGTATCTTAAATCAAAATTTTGATCAGCATCTTTATCCAACATATTAAGAGTGTGTTAATGAATATCACTAGCGTGAAGGAAAGAGAGCTCTGAATACTACAAAGAAAGAGAAGAATGATATTTAGGATTGAACTTGGAGTGCAGTGTTATGAAATTCAGTTTTGCAAAGTGCAAGCTCATACTTTTGGGCATCAAACCACAAATATTTTTCTACAAACAGTTTCGAATGGAGAGTCACCTTGCTGGGCAACAGTCCACTGTGACAATATGTTTTATAAATCTAAAAAAGGCAGGCAATGTACCAAAAGAAGTTTTTCCTGCAGAGATAGAAGAGTATGAGTGCCATTGTACATGAAAGACTTTAGATCTCATTTGAAATTGGCTGTTTAATATCAGTTGCATATGTTCCAGAAAGATTAAATGAAAGCAGAAGAGATACAAAGAGAAACACTTACAATGACTGGGGGGTATGGAAATGTTTTTAAGATTAACTTAATAGATTTATGTATGGTACATCTTGTTTACAGTAGCTGGAAAACAGACCTTGAGGATGCCTGGGGTCCTTAATCTCTCAAAACCAACTTGGTGAAACATTTCAGTGATGACAAGTTGAAAAGCTGAAAAAAAACCCTAGAAAACAAATTTGCTGGCATCTCTTTATGATAAAAATTTGAACAGTTATAGAGCTGACAGTATATTTTGTTGCTAAAATTATTATTAGTCACTAATATTTTCAAGATAGGACTCATCTGAAATATGCAAAAATGGATAATAATGAATATCTTAGCTTTATGCTTAACTGAGGATATGTCTTTCACAGAATCATAGACTCAATTAGGTCAAAAAGACCTCTGAGATCATAAAGTCCAACCTTTGACTGAACACCACCATGTCGATTAGACCACAGCATCAAGTGTCCTTCCTTAAATACCTCCAGGGACAATGATTCCACCACTTCCATGGGAAACCCATTTCAATACCCAATCACCCTTTTTGTGAAGAAATTCTTCCTAATGTCCAACTGGAGCCTCCCTTGGTGAAGCTTAAGACTGTCCTCTCATCCTATTGCTAGCAGCCTGGGAGAAGGGGCTGACACCCACCAGGCTACAGCTTCTTTCAGGTAGTTGTAGAGAGTGATAAGGCGACCCCTGATGCTCCTTTTCTCCAGGCTAAACAGCCCCAGCTCCCTCAGCTGTTTCTCATAGGATTTATGCTCCAGATCCTTCAGCAGCTTCGTTGCCTTTCTCTGGACATGCTCCAGCACCTCAACATCCTTCCTGAATTGAAGGTCCCAGAACTGGACACAGTACTCAAGGTGTGATCTCACCAATGCAAAGTACAGGGGAAAAATCACTTCCCTAGTTCTGCTAGCCACACTATTTCTGATACAGAAATCAATTTTATATATATATATAAAAAACTTGATACATTTACTTATGCACAGAATTGTCTTGGATGTACACTAACAATTATTATTCCTAAAAGTACTTAATGAATTAATACACATCTGAAGAGCATAAAAGTGCACTGAGAGTCCTCAAGAACAAATCACAGGCAAAAATTTGGCTAATTATCAATTCCCCTGTACAGGCTACACTAATTTCATATGCAAGTTTTAAGGCATTCTGTTGGGCATGAAATTAAGGAAAAAAAAAGAAATCTTATGAATTAACTAAGAAACCTAAATAGGAATCATAACCTGCACACAGGCACTGTTTGAGACTCAGCTAAGTACATATTTTCCTTCCTGAGGCTGCCACAGAATGCCTTGTTCGTTAACTTGGGATGTAATACAACACAGGACAGAAAAAACCCCATTCGTGTGCACTTTTCCTCAGCTCTCTGCTCTCTATCAGTGTAGATATCAAATTGAAGTTTCTCCATTGAAAGAGTTTTAAAATAATTTTATTACTCTTCTGGCTGGTTATCCCAGTGTGAAAGAAGTGTTTTATATATTTGACTAGATAAACATTGTCATTGTAAATAGTTATATAAACAGACTCCAACAAGTGTCATAGAATCATAGAATAGTTTGGACTGGAAGGGACCTTAAAGATCATCCAATTCCAGCCCCTCTGCCATGGACAGGGACACCTTCTACTAGACCAGGTTGGTCACAGCTCCATCCAACCTAGCCTTGAACACTTCCAGGGGTGGGGCATTCACAGTTTCTCTGGGCAACCTGTTCCAGTGCTTCACCACCCTCACAATAATTTTTTCCTAATATCTAATCTAACCCTACCTTCTTTCCGTTTGAAGCCATTCCCCCTTGTCCTGTCATTACCTGCTGTTGTAAAACATCTCTCTTCATCTTTCTTGCAGGCACACTTAAGCTATTGGAAGGCTGCAACAAGGTCACCCTGAACCCTTCTCTTTTCCAAGCTGAACAAACCTTTCTCGTAACCTTTCCTCACAGAATAGGCCCCATCCCTTTAATCATCTTGTTGGACCTTCTCTGGACTCGTTCCAAGAGGTCAATGTCTGTCCTGTGTTGGGAAGCCCAGAACTGGATTCAATGCTACAGGTGGAGTCTCACCAGAATGGAGTCAGAACAGCCTTTTCTCTATAGAGTTGGGGTTTTTTTTGTTGTGCTATGTATCTGAAAAAAAAAGTAGGCATAATGGGGCTATTCAAGCATTGCACAGATGTAGGGACTATTGCTCCCAGTGGCAGCAGATGTTGCTGCCTCTGGCACTCTCATTCCCCTTTAATCAGAAACACTTGTAAATTCGACTCTCCAGGGTTTTTGCCGAGATGCTTTTCCATTTCTCATTCTACCTGCTCCATTTTCCTCCCATTCCTCATTGGGAATAGCCTAGTCTTTATTCTTCAGAAAGCAAAATTCAACCATTCTTGTCATAGAATATTACAATCATAGAATGATTCGTGTTGTAATGTAAAAGATTGTCTGGTTCTAATCCCGCACTCACCATAAATAATATCTTCCTAATATCCAATCTAAAGCTAAGGGGCTCTTTCACGTTAAAGTCCCTTGTTCTACTACTACACGCACTTGTAAAAAGTCCCTCTCCAACTCTCTTGTAAACCTCTTTAGGTGCTGGAGGGTGCCGAAAGTTTTCACAGGAGCCTGCTTTCATCCAGACTGATCAATCTCTACTGTCTCCATAGTAAGGTGCTCCAGTCCTCTGACCATCTTTGTGGCCCTCCCACAGACTTCTTCCAATGCGTCCATGTCTTTCTTGTGTTGGGGGCTGCAGAGCTGGATGCAGCACTCCAAGTGAGGTCTCAGGACGGCAGAATGGAGGGAAAGAATCACCTCCCTTGATCTGCTGGTCACACAGCTTTTGATGCAGGCCAGGATACAGCTGTCGTTCTGGGCTGTGAAGATGCATTGCTGGGTTTTGTTGAGTTTTTCCTCAGCCAACACCCTCAATCCATTCTTCTTAAGGCTGCTATCAATCCATTCACTACCCAGCCTGTATTTGTGTTTGAGGTTGTTGTGATCCAGGTGTAGAACTAGCACTTGTTGAACTTCCTGAGTTTTCCATGGGCTCACATTTGCAGTCTGTCAGTGCCCCTCTGGATGGCATCTCTTCCATCCAACATGTTGACCACACCACAGAGCTTGGAGTTGTCAGCAGACTTGCTGAGGATGCACTCAATCCACTGTCCATGTTGCCGACAAAGACGTTAAATAGCGTTGGTCCCAACACTGACCCTGAGGAATGTCACTTGTCACTGGTCTCCACTTGGACACTGAGCTATTGACTGCAACCCTACAGCTAATTCCTTATCCATCCACCCATCAAATCCATATCTCTCCATTTTAGAGACAAGGATGCCACACAGGACTGTGTCAAATGTTTTGCACAAATCCAGGAAGATGACATCAGTTGCTCTTCCCTTACCCACAAATGCTGTAACCCCATCATAGAAGGCCACCAAAGTTATCAGGCAAATTCTATTGCTAAGGTTACAAGAGATAAGCAAGCAAAATACAGGAACAATTTCATCTCAGAGAAATGTTTATGTTAGGTGCTGAAATGCAGTTAAAGTAGTTTGGAAACCCAGCTTCTGTAATATAACACTGACAAAGAAAAAGTCAAGCCTCAGTTCTCGACTACATTGTCAATGCATTGATATCATGTATGGGTCTGCACCTTTCAGTCGATCTACATAAGATTAACTAGTCTTATATTTTTATATTTTATGTTCTGTTTATTTCCATGTGTTTATAATGGGGAAGATATTGGCTGATGTAAAACAGTTACTTGGTATTACACTTATGTCACATGCAGATATATCACTTTGTGTTATAAAATTAATTGGCACATAGTGTTAACACTTAAAAGCAATTTTATGGACTATCTATGTAATTATCTGCCTTTTTCAAGTGGGTTTTTCACATTGCATTTTTAAATAGATATCAAATAAACACCTAAGAACATAATTAGCATAGAGGTTATGAGACACTTTGTCTGTACAACCAACATTTTTTCTGTACAACCAAAAAGCAGTTCAGCTTCAGAAGGATGAATGAGTTCTTTTCAAAAGGCAGCACTTAGGGAATAGTGAGGTTCACTACAACAAGAATTTTGTGCAGAGAAAAAGATATCTCAGTATCACTATAGTCTACTTCAGTTATTTTGTATTGTGCTGTTTATTGTAGGTCTCTGTCATTTCACATTTTGCCCATGCCATGATTGAACTACATTAGAAAATGAACAAGGACTTCTTCAGATATATATTCATAATTCATACTATAGCTACTGGGATTTCATTACGCTAGCAGGAGAAATGATAACTAAATTAATATTAATATAAAGATCTCTTCAGTATCAGTGCTGTATTATTATCTGCTATTATTTCTTCCTTTTTGCTTCTTATCTGGAATATTTGCATCACAATTGTTGAAAGTGTCTTTGGCTGTGCAACTCTCAACTATGAGTTGAGTTGTATCAATGGGAAAACTCTCAGGTTGAAAGTACTTTTTATATTCATATTAATGGTTCTGCAATGTGCTGTGATCAAGCAAGGAAAAATGATAGGTATGCAAATACTGTCTATTGTTGTCCCTTCCTTTCCATTTGGAGATGTCTAAAAACCCATGTTCCAAAATACCAGCTGAAACAAGAGAGAGTTAGTAGACTGAATGCTTGCTGCTCTGGGTACTGTGAACATGTGTGGGAGAAGAGATGCATAATAAAGCCTTCTCCTAGTAGCAAATTGTTGAAATGCTACATGATGAAACAGGCAAGACAAACCTATTGCTGCATATAATAAAGCTCCATCTGCCAACACTGACAGCATTTGTTATCTGTACCTTTCCCTTGCACAAGTGTTTCCAGCAGCTTTGATAACATTTTTATTATTCTGTCCTTGCTACATTTTTCATAAGCAGTATTAATAGCTGTATTTTTAACAAGGAAAACATGAGGTTCACAGCCATTTTGTATAAACTTAGTAAGCATATTTATGTACATTTGTCTTGGGAAATCAGCATGTCAGGCAGCATTTACAGAGGAGGCACACTTGCTTAGCATGTATTCTGTCCCCTGTCTAGATGGGGGGCTTTACTTAAAAGATCTGTATTTTTTCTTTGCAAGCATGCAAAGTGCAGTATAATTTATACAAGTTCAAATAGTCAGTATCTTTACATGACTATGTATGTATGAATGCTGAAAGCAGCACAAGTCCATTTTACTGCCTTACTAACTGCTGCTCAGTAACCTCTCAGTGTGACATTCCATCCATGGCTTGCACCATATTCTGCCTCTGGGGACTAGAACAAAGATATTTGTCTGAGAAATGCTGCCCTGCCTTCACATGGCCCCCTTCTCCAATCACAACTTGTTTTTCACACCATGTCAATACCAAAACTCCTTGGTTGTTACCAAGTCCTTGGTTATTACCAATGACTCGTCTGTGATTACCAACAGTCCTTGGCTGGCTTCACAGCCATCCAGCTATCAGTGTTTGAGACATTCACATTAGCTGCTTATCTTCTGGGATTTAACACTCTGGTCCAGTCAAGTCTCAAGCACCTCCAAGGATGGAGATTCCACAGCATCTTTGGGGAGCCTGTTCTGGTATTTAACCACTCTCATGTTCTGGATCCAGCTTCTCTGTGTCCTCTGATCAAATACGTCAGCTCTCCAAGCCTCTAGTCACATGTTCTGTGGTGCAGACCCCTAATGATTTTGGCAGGTCTCCTCTGGACTCCCTCTTTCTTGTGCTGGAGTTGTCCAGTCTGGACACAGCTCTCCAGGTGAGGTCTTACAGGTGCCAAACTGGAGTGAAAGATCACTCTTCTAGACCTACTGGCTCTATCCTTAATTATCACAGCTGAGATGCAAAGCTTGCAAGCCTTTCCATTTGTTTTTGTTCGAGTCCAGTCTATTTCTCCAGTCTGTCCTGGTCCCTTTAAGTAGCAGCCTTGTCCTCCAGCACACTGACTGCCCTCCCCTCCCTAGTTTGGTGTCATCTGCAAACTTTCTGAGAATGCTCACTGTCCCATCACTTATGTCTTCAATGAAAACTTAAACAGTATTGGTCTCAGTACTGGTTTCTGACTGAGGGTTTCTTCTATATTCTGGAGGCTGGCTGAACTTTGCACCAATGATAATAACAGTGACCAAGTCCAGCTGTCAAGTCTGTTTTCCAAACCACCTTTAACTTCCACTTCTCCAGCCATTGTCTCACTAATTTGGTGATAAGGAGACTGAAGCCATCTGCTAAAGCCAGGACATGCGACATCCACTGGTCTTCCCTTGCCCACAGAGCCAGACACACTATTAGGTGAGTCAGACTTGATTTGTCCTCAGTAAATGTGTTGGCTGTTCCATACCACCTTCTTGTCCCTGAGGTGTGTAGAGCAAGCTTGTGAGAGATCTTGCTCCACAATCTTGCTGGAGATTGAAGGTAGGCTGACTGGAGTTGACTGGATTCCCCTTTATTTAATATATTTAATAAAGTCAATATCCATAGTATTTTGATATGTTTAGCTTTCACTTTGAAGCGGTATTAAAAT
Organism: Eulacestoma nigropectus; assembly: GCA_013397775.1. Classification (NCBI taxonomy): domain Eukaryota; kingdom Metazoa; phylum Chordata; class Aves; order Passeriformes; genus Eulacestoma; species Eulacestoma nigropectus. The sequence continues at coordinate 98,939 of VZTE01002677.1, forward strand.
TAATGTGTTCTCATCTGCAACTTTTGTGATAAAGATATGTTCTGTAGAAGAGAGAAATTACTCATAATGAAAAAATCCTATCTCTCAGATACTTCCTTCAAACTCTATCTACATCCATCTGTGCCATGATAGTCTTGTTTGCCTTCAGGAAAGTCCTTTAGGAGGTTGAATTGTATCCTAAAATCTAAATTCAGCTGATGAATACCTGTGTCAAAATAGCAGTGTACAGTTTCACTTCAGACATAGAACCACATAATCATCGATTGTTAAGGGTTAGAAGGGACCTTAAAGACAGTCTAGTCCCACCTCCCCCTGTCATGGGCAGGAATACTTCTTCTAGACCAGGTTGCTCAAGGCCTTATCCAGCCTGGCCTTGAACACTACCAGGGTTGGAGCATCCACAACCTCCCTGGGGAATATGTTCTATTACATCACCACCCTCGCAGTAAAGAATTTCTTCCTAATATCTAGCCTAAATTTCTCCTCTTTCAGTTTGTACCCATTACTCCTCGTCCTATCACTACAGTTCCTGACGAAGAATCCCTTTCCAGCTTCCTCGTGGGCTCCCTTCAGATGCTGAAAGGTTGCTATGAGCTCTCCACCCAACTTTCTCATCTCCAGGCTATCATCATTTAATCAACAGTATAAGAGGAAAGGAGAAGTACAAAAATTAAATACTGTCACATATTCTTCTATTTCCTACATCTAGACAGCTGATTTTTCTCTCTAGAAAAGGGAAAATGGGAAAGAAAATTCTGTTAACATTTCCCTTCCTCTGCCTTAGGAAAATTTTCTAAGATGGTGCTGGATACTCATGCTGAATTTTTCCTGATCTTGTTTCTTGGTTATAAATTAATGTCACAATGTTAGATATTTTAATGATATATAAAAATAACTCAGGAGTATCTAACTATCTAAGATTAAAAGGAATGGCTATGCGGTAGCTAAGAATTATTGTATGGTTCATAACCTCAACAGCTAAGAGGAAAATACAACATCTTTTGTTAAAAATTTTACCCTGAATTAAAAAAAAAAAAAAAACAACAACCACGCTTTAATGAAACCAGATGACCTTTAAGGTCCTTTCCAAAGCAAAACATTCTGTGTTACTATAGAATGCCTTTCCCACATAAAATAGTTTCTTCTTGCTCTCTCAATCCTCCACTGCTATGCTTTTAACATCCCATATTCAAAATCACTTGCAATGAGTTGTTGCTCAGAGAGCATGATAGTCTTCAGAAAGGATTCTGGGAAATCTGTGATAATGGCACATTTCCCCAGTTTTTGTGATCACCCTCCACATACATGTTTCTACTACAGTAATGCAAAAGCAAAACGCTGAAGATCATCACAGCAATACCTTGAAGAGGCAGAAAATATGTTGAATCTTTTGCTTTTATATTTAATCACTAGTAAAAGTATAAAATTGTCGTAAGTAGATGTCAAACCAGATACATAACCCCAAAAGCATCAGCAGAGCTTAGAAAAGTAAAGCTGTGGCTTTGACTCACTGAAGAATGGAGAGGTAGAAGACTATACTTGTACTTCTCTCCTTAATAGACTTGAAATTAAGATTTTCAGCTTCTTTACTTTGGGAATTTTTTTTTCTGGGATCCAAATGAATTTCTTCCCTGTCTTGGTACTTCCACTCTCAATCTATAACTCTCTGAAGTATTATCAGTTCTTCTTAGGGTATGCTAAATTGCATGGCAACTCCAGATTACAAGAGAATTATTGTTTAGAGCTTTAGCTATGATCACCAAACAAGCGGTACTATCAGAAGAGAAAGAAAACATGAAAGTGTTCAAATGACTGGGTTCTTGGCAGTGGTTTGACCGTTGGTGTACTTCTTAATTGCCATTTACAGGAGATGACCCCCTTGCTCAGAATTTGAAAAAAAACTTATCTACACATTTTATTTTGTTGTAATGCATTTTTCCACCTGTAATACTTGGGGGTTAAAATTGATATTGGTATTTCCTGTCATCTTTACATCATTGTGGCTTCTTTTTTTCTGAAATGGGTGACAATAGGACATTTGCAAGAAAAGAGCTATAATTAAAAGCAAAATATTATGTCAAGAGAATTTTGTGACATGGCGAAATATATCAAGTTTAGTTCAATAAGCCGAGTAATGTTACACATGAATATTCCACGTACAAATTTTCAAAATTTTAATGAAAAATAATTTATGTAAGGCATTAGGAAGAAATTTAATAAAGGCATTTAATTATTTCTCTAATTCTCAGTAACTAGTAAGGAGCTGTAATTTTAATTAAATTAAGTGCATGATTTTTTAAGAAACCTTTTATAAAGAAAAAGTTATGAAAATAAAACTTTAAAATATGCCCAGAATCTTTCAAAAATGTGCGTGGTAGAACTAATACCTTTATTATTATATTCAGAATGTAAATAAGCAATTGATTGTTATTGAATTATTATTATTATTAATATTAGTTATTATTTGTTATTAAATTATTAAAATTATTATGCTCTCAGACAGGCAAAAGTGTTCATCAAATTAATTGACCAACTTACTGTTTGCATAGGAAGCTAACTGATTCTTAAATGTACATCCTCTCCTAAGCCTATCTGCAATTACACCACCCAAGTGAAAATATCAACAAAGTGAGTGAGTTTGCACAGAGCTGTAGTCATCAAGTGACTGTGAGCAGATCTAAATGGTATTGCTAAAATTAATTACCAAGGGCTAGTTGTGCATCATCTTCAACAGTAACATTGTAATCTCTCCAAATACTTTCTGTGTTGTTCCTGAGCATTAACGCGTTGAAGTTCTGTTTAGCTACGTGTAAGTATTTTGACCTGCCATAATCCTCTTCTAATGCCAGTGGAAAAGGTTCAGTTGTATCAAAATCACACTATGTTTGGGGTGGAAAGCCTAAATCAGAGGCTGCTCTTGCCTGTGTTCTAGAAGATGGCTATCTGTGCTCACAAGTATCTTCCACCCAGCTGGAAGCCCTATCTTTTGACTGCAGCTAATGCTTGGAACAAAAAAGTCACAGTAATTCACTGTGGTTAATTCTTTATGGTTAATAAAAGGTAGGTTCACTCTTATCGGACCAGATCTCCAGGATGTTTGCTGCACATCCAACTTCAAGTGTTGGTCTTGCTTTTATATTTTAAAAGCAAAAAAAAAAAGAATTCATTTTACACTAGAAGAACTTTCAGCAAAGAGTATTATTTTATTTTTTATATTCTTCAGTGTACTGCTATGATATTCAATTGACTAGTTGGTAAGCGGTTTAAATTCTAGGAATAGGTCAGGAACATTTTTTCAGTTATTTTATTTTATTTATTTTATTTTACTTTATATTACTTTATTTTATTTTATTGTTACAGACTATATTGGCACATACTGCATGAGTTATTGAGCTAATTACATTTCCTTTTGCCCTCATAAAACAGTATGATTAATAAACAATAAGATCTGAGTGAGATTCTGCACAAATGATAGGAATGAGTGATATTGCCCCTGCAGGGGTCTGAGATAGGCTGATGTGAAGGTTCAGAAGGGACAAGCCTCCCTAAAAATAAGTGATATAATTCTAGGAATAATTTCCAAAATTTTTATGTGGTTTTGTGAATAATGCAATGTAGTATTGAACTATTTATATTCTGCGCAATGCTCAAAGTATCTATTACAGATATTCTTCCCTTCTGGTTATCAGATTAGTTAAACCCTGACTTTGGTTTGATGAAAGGGAGATTTTCAGAGAAGAGAGGCAATAATTTAATGAATGTTCTTCAGCAGGCCTTGGTGATTTTTATGATGCCTCCTTCCTTCATTATTCATTAATCAGTCAGACATGAATTCTGATTCCCACATGCATTTTTTATTTATTGTTTCTGCTCCCTAATATGATGACTGAAAATTTTAATAAGATAATAATGAATAGTAGATGGGAAATACTGAATAATACATTGCTGGTTAAAAAACAAAATCTCATAAAAATGCATGATAAAACATAAAATTTGGAAAATCACAATTTTTTTTCCTGGTATAGTAGCTGTGTGAACACTCACTATTGCTTCTTTCAGAGCATTCACCCTGGTAAGAGTTCAAATGAGGGAAGGGTGTTGAAAGCCAGGTAAAAGAGAAAAAGTTTTCTTTTAAAAAGAAAATTAAAACATTTACAATCACTTCAAGTGGATTTCAGTGCTTTTGTATGGGAGTTCATTTCATGTATAATAATGTTTTTCCCTCAGTGTTCCTACAAGGTATCTTAATGCAGGTAGTATGAACATAAAACACTGCTTTGTTTTTGTGGAAAACAGTTTCAAGGACACACTTAGAACTACAGGATAAGTTATTTTCTATGCCAGTCCTTAGTTCTGTACTTCTCCAGTGTAGCATACCCTTAAATAAAATTGCTTTCTTCTGTAAGAACAAGGAACGTCACAAAGTTTAAACAGTGAAAATCAAGTTTCTCCTTCCTTTTTGGAAAATTCTGCAGTGATGAACCATAGACACACAAGAAAAAAGGGGAAAAGAGAAAATATCTTTACACGTGAAATTTGTAGAAATTTAATTGGGCAATAAAACCTATCTTCAAAAAAAAATCAACTTTTAAGAAGACTTTAATCTGCTAAGAAAATATAGAAAATATCTCAAACATAAACATATGTTTGACGTAGTGAAAGTAAAGAAGGAGAGAATGTTTAATTCCAAGGCTTCCCATGAAAAATATATTGTCATGTATCTAGAGTCTTAAGGGCAGCTACAGCTGCCAATTATTCAAAATCAAGTGGTAGGCACAAGAGACACTGGAGAGATTCAGTGAGATCCTCACTCTGTCTGCATATTTCTTGTGATTAATAAAGAATATTCTCATGATTAATAAAGAACATTGGAGAATGAAACTCCTTTTATACCTACAACAAATTATGTGTTTAGAAAATTTCTCCAGTTGGGGGATTGCAGCTAGAGTTCTTTCTCATCCGAACAATATAGTAATTTACTTCATAACTTACATATTTCTTGTCCACTATGTGTCTTTACATATTATTGTCACTTATTCCACAAGGGTAGCCCACACATTTCAGTGTATCCTGTAAACAACCCTGAGCTCAAAACAAAGTAGAGTAATATTGGATTAAGTGCAATTAAATATGATTATAAATAAACAAAGGCTGAACTTTAATAAAAGTAATAGAGTCACAGTTTCAGTCTCTTAATTGAATTTTTTTCATATGTATCAAAAAACATTCCTTATGTCCAGTGAAAGACAACTTTTTAACTCATCTTCATTCTCTTTCATATGTTAAAGATTTAGCATACTCTTTTCAAATTACTAGCTTTTTAAGCAACACTAAAATGAGATCCATTCTGAAAAAAAAAATCATATGCCTTGGAAAATTATGATGTTAAATTTAGCTATGGAGTGTAGGAAAAAAACCAACCAACCAACCAAAAACTCCACAGAAGGCAGAAAATTTGATGCAATCTGTAGGACGTGAATAGATTTAAAACCAGAGACAAATTTGCAACATGATATAGCTCCATCAAAAATCCTGCAATTTGGGAAAAAACATTCATAGTCAGAATGATTACGACAAATCTCGTTCCCTTCTCCCCAAAGAGAACTTTTCTAGGAACAGAATTTAGTGCAAAATGTTCATCGATGTTAAAACATAACATTTACATTAATTTATACACCAAAAATCAGTAGCAGTGACAATATACGTAATATTAGGACTAATGTTTCCTTGTAACTTGTTTCAGATTATTTGTCTTATCTTCAGGAATATCTGAAATGCACAGGCTTGAAAGAACAAATAATGTTATGAAGACAAACTTAAATCCAGATTCTGCCTATTCTTTTTTACAGAAAGAAATTTTATTTTAATGTTTTATTTATTTTATTTTAATGTTGCTTATTTTATTTTAATTATTTTATTTTATTTTATTTTAATTATTTTATTTTATTTTATGGCTTGCTCTAGCATCTCTAGCCCTCATCTTTGTTATGCACCATACATTGTGGCATGAATTTACAAATTTGTAGCAAATATAGAGCCTACTGTTTCATTAAAATGCAAAAAAGGTTAGTGATATTTGTATAAAAGGAGTAATCCAGTCAGGATTATCACATTTTATTTGATTTCAGTCATATACTTTTCTGAGAAAAGTTTTCATCCACAGCTTCCTCAAGCAACTTCCCTACTATCGTATGGTTTCAGAGAGACTTTCAAATCCTCAGACACCAGCTACGTGTACTGTGATTCATCTGCCTTCTCTTTTCCATAACCCTCTCAGAGCCGAACAGCTGTTTCACAGACAGGGAATATTGATGACAGTATTTTTTCCTTTCGTAGACGAGAAAGCACTAGGAAGTGCAGGACAATCAAATCAATTCAGTACCCTCCAATTTAGAAAAAATGCAGCTTTATCACTCAGACCACAAACGTACAGATGTAATTTGAGCTGACAAAAACTTTGAGGCCTCTCTTAACCATTTACAAGTCTTCTATGACTTGCTAGCTTGCAGCATCTGCAAGGATATGTTAGGTCTCCAAAATCTAAATTCTGCTCTATTCGTGTTTGCACGTAGAAGGGAAGGTAATGGCTTACTGCACGTTCTCTAAGATTAAATCTATTATTTATAAACAGAGGATCACAAATTTTGATACATAATTTCTGCTTCTTTGTGGTGATTTACAAGTCAATGCGACATGAAAATATTTGCATATCAATGATAATATATCATATATATTCATTTCAGTTCTTAATTCAGTTATGATTAATATGAAGTGCACAGAAACATAAATCCAACTCCAGCTGAGTATACACAAGTAGCTCAGCAAATGAAGATGAGGATTCATAACAGAACTGGGAAAGCTGGGAAAAGTGTTATACAAAACTCTGGCCTGGACGTTGCCTATAACAGACAATGAATATTTGGGTAGAGCTTTAGACTTATGTGGACTTTGGCAGCACCTGTAGCAGAAGTTTTGCTCATCACCCCACATGCTGCGTGACTTGCATTGTTATCTGCCTTGGCCTGTGTCTCCTCCTGGTTTCTGATTGCCCTGACTGCTCTTCCCTTAAGCTGTTTTCATTTAGAAGTTGCTGGAAAAGGGTGGGAAGTTTAGAAGGAAAAAGCACGCTTGAACAGCTGCCTACTTGTACTGAGCAATCTAATAAGTCAAAAATTTTGAGGTACTATATGTATATATACATATATATATATATACACACACATCTTAAATTTTTAAGGTTTATATATGTTTTTAAAAACATGTATAAACTATTCTGCAGTAAGTAAATAAATCTAAAGAAACAGGAAAGAAGAGGTCTCCCACAGAATATAAAGAAGGTTGTAACATGCTGCTTTATAAAACCCAAGTTGTATACTAAATAGAATGAAGGAATGCATCTATGCAGGAAACAAAGTGAGAGAAAATGCTCTGAAAGCACTGATTTTATGCTTCAGAACAGCATTTTGGGTTTTATGAGTATGTGAGTAAGGGAAAATGAAGATTCTCTTTTCCAGCTTCTATTTTCTGGTGGTTTGGTTTTGGGGGTGTTTCTTTGCACTTCATGTAGATTTCAAAAGTTCAGAAATTTTCCTTTTTTTCTCTTTTAAAAAAATGTTAGTTTATACTTGCCACTGCTTCATGGAAATAGAATTCAATCACTTCAGTGTTTTGCAAGACCACATTAAAGCTGTTTTGGAGGTCCCAGGTTGAGGATAATTTGCAGATCCACACAGTTCGGTGATGTGTAGGCAATGAAACATCCTATTGCAGAAGAAGGCAGTGGGGCTTGTTAATTACTACCTAGGCTCAGAAGTTCTCTGCTATTGCCCACGGAGAATATCTCTCTCAAAGAGCTTCCTTTTATGTTTTCCAGCTGGGAAAGATAGTTTGCCCTTTATATGGAAAAAAATTCTGGCACCCAGAGCTTGAAGACCTCATTGTCTATTTTAACGTTTTAGCAAAAGCACCTGCACAGTACCAGATACCTTCACTCAGTTTCTAAACTGAAAAGCTACTCCTGATCTCCCCTGTGGGGAACAATTTCTCCACAGTCAAAATTCGTATTTTGTCAGTATTATCCAGACAGGCAATTTTCATATTATTTCCCTATCTATTTTATGCAGAGGTTCGTGTATTACCACTCTGCTCAGAATATGTAGACCTGTTTTGTGTGATCACCAAGTATATTTATTATTGTTGTTTTCAGAAGTATCATAACAATTTCCTTTTGAAATATAGAAACAACATTGAAATTAGAAGTCTAAGAAGGAATTACATAATTAAAATGTCAGCAATGGCGTATCCTTTACAAAAATAACATAAATCTTGTTTTTACAAACGTATCATTACATTTCAATGGTAGCTAGTTTTCTCAGGAGTAGCTGCATAATTAGAAAAATTTCCTGCACACATATAAAAATAACTCTTGTAGGTAAATTCCCTCAACAGGATTTATTTTAATAAAAGAATCAAACTGAAAATAAACACTTTCATTTTATGGCACAATTACTACTAGTGACATATTACTGCAGTGAACTCTTTGATTTCCTTTTAGTCTAGCATCATATTTCACTGCCTGGCCCTTCTGTTGAGTACACACAGTACTGTAATGCTGCTCAGCAAAAGAAAGAAAGAAAAATTACTCATTTTTTGTTACTACTCATTAATTTGGGCTTTTTAATTACATTTAGATGGTCTTAAATTTTGAAAATGAGTAAATTGAAGCTCAGGGAGAGATGGTTTCTACCAAGGGAATGCAAGGGTAGCTTTATATGTCCAAGTACTGCGGACATACTCCTGTTCTGCCTGTTTTCCAGTAAGGCCTTCCTTGAGGCCTCATGAGCAAGCCAACAGCCACATTAGGACAATGCTGTGCTCAAGCCAATGCGCCTTGAGAAGAGGTACCAGCATGAGCTTCTCTGTGATCAATAGGATGACAGCCTTACATTAGTTCTAGGGTTTCATCCAGTCTCTTTCAGCTGACAGAGGAACTATTATGTCTTTGTAACTGTGTTCATAGGGCACCACAATTATCTTTGGTTCTAGCAGTATAATCTTTTCCAACAGCATGCCTTTTATGTTCTCTTATTCCCATAAATCTCTTTTATCCCTGAGGGTGAGTCTGTGTTTGTTTGGGGTTTTTTCTTCCAATAGTTACCTGAAAAACGATTCTTATAAGTTTTACTTCAGATGCAGCTGTCAGAGACTGTCACTAAGGCTCCCTGCAGAAGATATCATTCTGTAGTATAGTGGAAAATCCAGATATGTTAAACTCTTCTACAGATCTTCCTGATAGGTAAGCCTGAATATCATTAGTGCCAAATGTTGTCCTCTGTCCCTTCCTTCTTATTCTGAGACATCCCCTTCCATGAAGGCTTGTAAAAGTTTGTCTCTGGAGGATGGATGATCCAGGACTTGTCTTTAGATGCAGCTGTCACATGAACGGTGAGGGTGAGCCCATCATTCCTCTTGACTGCAGCCCCTCCTGGGCCAAACAGTGGGATTGCTCTATTATGCAGGGATGTCAGGCAGATAGACTTGGCTCCCTTAAAATATTGAAACTTCTCATTGAATTTGAAGCATTAGCATAACTGCTAAATACCAATTTTAGGGTTGCCTAATATAGAAATTTGTGCTAATTTTAGAGGTTAGAACCAATAAGGGATGATGCCGTTCTCTTACTAAATGCTATAGAATGGAAAGCTTCCTTTGATCGGTACCTGCACTTCCTGCTTTCTCACTTCCAGATCTTCAACAGAAATCAAGCATGAAAGATTTCCAGCCATAGGAGGGCACTTCTTCTTAAACTCATACATTTGCAAAGACCTCAGGAAAAAATGGGGCCTCTTTACTTTGCACTGTCAAATTCTAACAATAACTACTATAGCATTATGTTATAAATTACAGACATGTCTATAGTACACTGTATGCTTTCAAGACTTTATTCTGTCAGTCAGCTGAATGCAGTTGTGTGGTGCAGCATGGTGATTTATTAGCAATTAACACCTGAGATTTATTAAGAATTAACGTACGACCGTATTTTTGTTCCAAAAGTACTCACTAATAAAATTGAACACTGGAGATGAAAAAAACTTTGTGATTATTTCCATTGATTAATAGATGCTGAAACTAATGTAGTATCCAATAGCATTTAAATATCAAACTGCTTCTAGTTTGTAAAAAGCGTAAAAATAACTGCTTGTGAGACCTACTTTTTCTCTGTTGCATTGCAGGAATGTGTGTTTATGACATACGGAAGATGAGGGCTCACTTGTTACATTCTCTGTCCAGCAATTCTAAAGCACTCTAACTTTTTGTTCTCTCCCCTAAATCCAATCTGATTGCTTGCTTTCTGTACTGTGGAGATTCACGTGGAACTGGAGCCTGGACGGCACAGTTTTGTCTATTACATAGCACAGGACACTTAGAGGTGTGAACACATAAGGCTGAAGGTAAACACTGAGTTTTTTAATATCTCACTACACACTAACAATTGTCAAATATTCCTCTGTGCCCTGGAAATTTACAGCCCTCTGTTAGCACCTAAATATCTCTTTTTACTGGACTTTTCTCATTTAGTTGTAGAGGTGGGATTTCTTAGGTTGACCATGACAATGAATGAGATCTAGATCAGCAAAGTAGTCCGTGAAGCAACAGCAACAGCAATGAATCCTATTTCACTCACAAACAGGAAATGAGAACGGCTTGGGGAAGAGCGGACAAGGGAGGGCTGTGTAACCTATGTAAAATATAGTAATGGATGGGGCAGAAATATCTTCAGAAAATTACAAGAGACAGAAGGCATCTGTGGCTGCAGGCAGGAATGGCACAGTTATTTATTATAAGCTGCAGAGTTTATTTTAAAGTCCTTGTGTAAAATCCGGATGCCAGAGAACACTGAAGAAATGAACCAACTTGAGAGAGGTGATGATCCTATATTTAGGTACAGGTACAGGTGTGAGGAGGACTGAGAGTAGGAAGGGCAGCTCTCCTTCATTACTGGGGCTGCGTGTGGAGAACAAAAATAATGCAGACACACTCTTGACTACTGCATACACCTCGGCAGATCCACACTGGATGGCATCATCTATTTTCAACAAACTCTAGTTTGTTGCTACATGACAAAGAATGAAAGAAAACTATGGAGGGATAATTAAATGGAACATGAGCCCATTCTTTACATGATCCCTGAATAGGGCTGCTTTACTTCTGGAACATGAGTAAACGTTTTTCCCCCCTCATATTTAAAGAAATAACTAAACTTGAATTTGATACAGAAATACATTCTTTTATGTAGTTAACACATTTGTGCTCAATGTGTTCATTTAAAGGGTTGTTTTAGCCACTGGGTATATTCCATAGAATGAATACAGTTTGGGGACCTTAGCAGTGAAGGAAGAGTAATTTACAAGGGGGAATGTCTTGTAGCAGGTACATCTGGCATCAGACTTTAGAGCAGGGGCCTGATTCTGAAAGTATTTACTGGAAAAGAATGAAATTATTATTGTGAGGCAAATCAAGTAGTACAGGGACAGAGAGAAAAAGTCTGTGGAAGATTACTGTTACTTTTGGAATGAAGAACTAGAATTACAGTAGAAATAGATATCAATGTACGGATCAATTGTCTGGGATATAAAAGTGTTTACAGTGGCCTCTGTGAACTGAAGACTGACCCCAGCATTCAAAGCAAGGACAGCTTTAAGTTTTAATTTTTCTGATTTTTGCTTTTTCAATTGAGAAAAGTGCAAGTTTTGACTTAATAGATAGACACTTATGCAATATGTGAAATTTTTAACAAAGAAATTAGAAGAATAATGAAAAGTAAAAAATCAAATCCTAGGAAGCAAATAAATTAACTGTAAGGAGGAAACTTTCAGAAATTCTCTAATTCTGGGAGAAGAATCAGGGATGATCTGCAGCAACGTTCAAATTGAAAAACCTCCACCAAAGGGGTTGTATGATGACCCAACTGTCTGTGATGAGCTACAGAATTCAGAAATATTGGCAAACAGAATATTCTTCAGGCTTATACCTGAAATAGTACTGCTGTTTAAAGAAAATAAAAAATAAGGGTGTCAGAGGAACCCAGAACAGGCATAAAGGAATCTCTGAAATGTAGCTGAAAAATAAGCACGGTGCCTACTAAAATTTGAAGTTAATCCATGTAATATGTGTCAAGTGCCAAGTTGCACATTTGAGATAGAAAAGTAACACAGCTTACCCTGGCTGCTTCAAGCAGCACTGGAGATGCACAGTTGTAATTAGCCAGGGCTGTGCTATTCTTTGTAGACTGTGTCACTTCTGTCTGCCTGGATTTGTACTGTAATATTTTCTCCCAGTTTCGGGTGCTCTTGGTTATATAACTGCAGTGCAAATTATGATTTCAGGGCTTGGTTGTACATCTTGACTGTATATGGAATGTCTAAGTCTTGACAAATGATATGTTACTGTTCATATTTCTGAAGATAAAATTGAGACCAGCTAAGTAAAATAAAAAGGGAGTACAACAGAGAATTTTTTTTATCTGCCATTTGCTCCGAGATGCTCCTTACTTTGTGAAGGTGAAATTCTGCTTCAGTTCAAGTAAACTTTTTGTTTGCTTTTCAGTTTTTAATCATTATTTTATATAATACTGTGAAGAAATTAGTTTATGAGGGCACCTGCAAAAAACTTCCCAGTTTTTCCTCATGTGAGTGCGCTCCTGGTAAATTTGCTTTGATATCTTAAAAAAAAAAAAAGAAAATACAGTAAAAATCGGCTTTCACAAACTAATTCACTTTGGGTTTCACTTAAAAGCATCACACAGAACACTTTGCATATGAATCATCACTACAGTAACAGATTGAATGAACATCACTTAATTCATGACCTCATTCAATCAAAGCTTCCCCAAAAGTTCCTCATGAAACTGAGCTCACTGTTTGGCCGAACTCCTCAGATTGTAGGAATTGTCTTTTACCTTATTAATTAAGACCTATGTCATTAAAGTTGGGTTCTCGGAAGTGCTCAGTGATGGCTTGGCTCTTCAACTGAAATTATCTGTAAAGCTTACACAGATATCAATGAAATGGGAGCTCAGTCACTGCTAAAGAGCTGTTTGAAAATACTATCGATGTGTCACCGAAAATTGGTCTGATTCTCTTGCCTTGAACTCTCTGCAGTAGAGTACACACAAAAGGTGCAAACAGCCAAACAGCAGGGCCAGCTTCAGGCAGTCATCTGTTCCTTAGCACAGCAGCTTGCCAAGGGCGGGTGCCAAAAGGGCAACAGCTTTTCCCACTTGCCTCATCTATGCCAGAGTCTGGGAGAGGCAGCTGACTCTTCCATCAGATATGGGCAGAGTTCACTTCATCCTGGAGCTTCTCTTCCCCTTCCTCCCCTTTTTGCCTTCCTATGGCAAAAATGTGCTGGTCACAGGCCCAGAACTTTGCCTTCAGGACATGAAGAGTTCAGCTGCTGGTAACTACAACAGCAGATGTCAGGTACCAAAAGAATCCTCTTCTAAATGGTATTTTTGTTTACAGTGCATTTCTTTCCTGTTTCTACTATTCCAAACATTTTTTTCTTTCCTTAATTGCTTCTGATTTTGGCACTGTCTTTTAAAAATAATTTTAAAATGTTCATTTATTTTTTATCATAGTATTATTATTTAAACTCAGGCCAGTTTCAGGATGCTGCAGCTTGGTATTACCCAGGGCTATATGTTAACCCCTTGAAGCAGGTAGTCTACCTTAAAGGTGCAGTGACATGCTCACAATTTGATGTATATACTTAGAAGCTGCAAAAACAATTCTCTTAGGCATGGTGATGGGAAGAATGCTGTTGAACTTACTTGTCAACAGATAGTTGTTTTAAAAAAATATTTTTGTTCTTGAGCTTTTCAGTAATTCAGGGAAAAATTCTACTGGAGGGGAAGGGACTCAAGTAATTTTAGCTGAGAAGATTTCATAGTTAACTTTCAATAAAACAGATCATGTTGTATTTGTCCGAAGAGCATTGTGAAATACGTTCTATTCTGAACTATTAAATAACTTCAAATTCAAATCCAACAATGGGACAAATCTCAATTAGTAAATCTGAAAATCTATTCAAAATCTGCAACCTGCAGTATTTCTCAAAGGAAAGTTAAACACATATTCTGAGAAAAGTCTTTACAGACTGTATCTAAAAGAAGCATCAATGTATGTGTATTGCTGTTTTCATTAGTTAGTTTTGTCACAGCAGTCTTGAACATCACAATGCCACATACCAGTACTTTTCTATATTATCCTTTTATTCCCCCTTCCAAGAGAAGTAATTTTGCAGATTTTTTTTCTAGCTGGTCTTTGACAATTAAAATTGTAGAAGTAAGAGGAAAATAGATACTACGAAAAAAAAATTCAAATATTTGACTACCATCTGTCAAAATAGATTATTATATTTCCTCTTTTCTTTTAGACTTCCTAAGATTAACACATTGTGAGTACATTGGTAAAACATACGTATTGCAGGCTCTGGTAATTCTAAGACTGTTTTCAACAAGCTTCCATCACAGGAAACAATGTTTTGCTTAAAATAAATTGCAGGTTTATGGCAGAGGTTAGTCCTGAACCAATGTTTCCATGTCTTAAAATGAATCTTTAATTCATGTCCTTGTAATAAATTATGCAGCTCAATTATGTTTTGTTAATTTTGTTTCTTCTTTAATACTTTGATCTTGACTGAGAAATCCTGATAAGATTGCAAAATTTGTTTCTATTTTGTAGTGTTGCCTGACTGTCTGTGAAGTCTGTATATGCATTTAAAAAGAAACTGCTGGGCCAGAGTCAGAAGGCAACATCTAACTTGCATCAAGGAATCTAAACTTGTGTGAAGCACCCGCACTCTTTCTTCCAGAATCACAGGTAGTGAGGCATCCATCTAAAGAAATTGTATTCTAAGTCACAAGCTCCAAACACCAAGATATGCTGTAATCTTTCTCAAAAACTAGGGAACAAAAAGAAAGGCTAGAATGATACCACTAAAAACTGTAGCTCTGGATCCATCCACACATCTTAAGACACAAAATAGGCTCCATCTTTTTCCATCTTTCCATGTTCTGAATGGAGCACAAACATGAAAGTGGTTGTCCTTTACAAGGACAATGTGCTTTGTGGTGTGGGTTGACCCTGAACATCACCCACGTATCTGCTCCCTCCCTCATGTGCCCACCTCAAGTAGCAGAGAGAATACGAAGGCGTAAAAGTGAGAAAACTTGTCTAAAAACACTTTAACAGGTGGCAAGGACAGTTTAAAAGGTGAAGAGAAGAAGAAAAAAAAAAAGTGATGGAAAAGCAATCACTCAGAAACTTCCACAAATAGACCAATGCCCATCCAGTCTACAAACAATGACCCCCTTTGAAGCCAGAAAAATCCAACTCCTCCTTCTTCTGCAGACTGACTGAGTTTGTATTTTCCTTCAGGAGATACAATGACTGCATGTTTGACTCCACATAGCAGATTCGGTCTTCTTATGGGTTTGCAGAAAACAACAGGATGCATCAGTAAACAGAACATAATTACTTTTAATTTTCTGGTAATTCATGAAATGGCGGAGCCTCTAGGGCACGATTCACCTCCTCAGGTGATGCTCCAAAACTGCTGCCTTCTGGCCAGTCCGTGATCCCTTCCACAATTCCTGGGTAGTTGTAGTTCTCCATTTACGCCTGCAGTGTGATCAGTGCTACCTGCTCAGTCTGTAGTTCTGGATACACGTGTAAAAGGGACCCTTCCTTTGAACGTTCAGCACAGCAAAGGCAATCACAATGCCCAGAAGATCTGTGCTTCCATAGCAACTGCTCCTGAAGCAACTTCAACTCTCCTACATGCTCCAGGTATCTTTTCTGCATTCAGGAAGAAGTCGGCCTTGGATACTTAATATCGCCAGCTCCAAACTCCTAGAGGTCGATCTTGAGTCTCCGGATGTTTCCTGCCACAGGCTCTGGATGAGGCCGTGCTCCCCAGCTGTGATTTAGAACATGTTCCTCACGGCTTCTGCTCTATGGGCTTGGGCTACTGCCCAAGCTCTCTGCTATTTGGCCTGTCCAACATCTTGTTTCTGCCTAGGATCTTACTTAAAATAGTTCTTATTTTGGGTCACTAGGCAGAGAGGTCTCACAAGCTGACTGTAATGTGGAATACACATTCTCCAGAAACCCACAAAGCTTAGGAAAACCTCTGTTTCATTTTTGACAGCTGATTGGAGTATGATTGCTGTCTTAGTGATCACATCCAGTGGCATGTAATTACATCTCTGTTGCCATTTCATACCCAAAAACTGGATCTCCTGTGCAGGTCCTTTGACCCTCTATGGGGTTTTTTTTTAATGGCTAAATCAGCTTTAAAAAGAATTTGGATTTTCAGTTGGCTTTTCTCAAATATTTCCTTTACTGCTTTGCCCACAAAATGACATCAAGATATTACAGGTGATCAGGGCCTTCCACGGATCACATCATTCCAGTACAGTTAGGATAGTCCCATGACAAATGGTAGGGCTGGTCTAGAAATTGGGCAGCTAGTTCCAGGTATATTGAACATCTCTACATATGAAGGCAAACTGAATTGAAAAAAATTGGAAAAATGCACAAGGAATATCACTTGGGGCATATCACTTAACTGCCTTAGACTCCATTTCACACTGGAGTTCTAGCATGTTCAGTATTGCAGCACTCAATGGCCACATTGTTTAATTCACACCATGAGAGTCCACCATTAGCCTTCACCAGATTTTGCAGTTACCAGATGGGACTACCAAAGAGTGATTGAGTCTACATGTTCACTCCTTGGCTCTCCAGCTGACAAATCAGGTCATGGGAACCAGGGAGCCTTGGTAGGGGCAGTATTGCCACTAGGACTTGGTAGCAATTGGGATATGCTGTTCCTCAACAAGCATGACACCCATACCCTTTTGGATCCTTGGAGTACCCTATTCTGAGCTAGTCATTGCAAAGGATAGAGCAGCCTCCAGGCCAGTCACAAGAGGATGCTTCTGCCACTTTTTCCTTGTTAAGCTCATCTCAGCCTCCAACACAACGTGTTGGGATCTTTCTGTCATTTCAGAAATCAAGAGAGGTTCTTCCCCCTGGTACCCTGATGGCATTAGAGTACACAGTACTCCACTTACGCACTGAAGTCTTGTATCCCTATGTTTCTGATGTCCAGGCTATCAAATCCAGAAGAAATGAGGGAAACTTAATTTCCTCATCACAGAATAAAGGAGTATGATGATAAATTGCTCATTTGTGGCAAACTGAAAGTGGTGCAGAACCAGAACTCACAAACCAGACTGGAAGTTTCAAATTTCAAATGAGGCTTCAAAGTGGGATTTAGGCAACACCACCAGCACCCACTGTGTCAGTTCCATCCAAGTCCTATTATGGGCATAATCTTTTAACAATTCCTATATGATATTGGGGGTCTTTTCTTCTGGAGCAAGGAAACCTAGCACAAGGACTATCCTTCAGTTGGTTTAAACTCTATTCATACATTAGTAAAATATAATTCAACATATTTTAGTTTCTGTCTTTGAAACCTTCAAAATCCTATACATGTTGAACATGTCTCTATTCTCTTTGAGGGCATTTAAACTGTTCAGAAGTAGGCTACATTTTTAAAAAATAATAATTAATAAAAAATGTCTTCCTTTCATTCTTTCAACTCCACTAATGTTGCCGTGTGTTCTAGTCCAGACTGCTTTTCAGGAAGAGTAGTAAGTGGATTACATGACAAGATGATTATCTAAAAGGTCAAGACACTGTTCATGTTCAGAGAAGATATTTTATTAGTGGCAGTGAGGAAGCTGTAGGAGACAACCCTCATCTTCCTTCAGCATTACCAATAAAAGCAAGAAAATCAAAGAGGAAAAAGTGGTACAGATATAGTTTCTTAAAGTATGTTTAATATCAGCTCTGCAAAACAAAAGCTGCACTATTTCTTTCTCTCCTTCCTCCCCTGCCACCTTCCCTCTGTCCCTTCAGCCATGGTTTCCTCCTTCTCCTCCTCCTTCCTTCTTTCTCTCCCTCTTTTCCTCTTTCCCATTATGTCCCTTTAGTTTATGAAGTTTACAACTGCTTACAGCTTCTTAAGTGTTGAATCTCCTGATATGTAAATTCCTTATGCTATTTATGGAATTTACAGGCTCTTCAAACTTAAACATAGAGAAGCAGAACTTGTAAATTTTTATAAACTAGTGAGTATATATTTCACTATCTATATTTAGATGTGCATTTATGCAGTTTAGACATTTTCTGCAGTTGCAGAAGGCAGAGGTACAGAAATCTATCTGAAGTCTTTCATGTTTTGATTAGTTGATCACTGCAAGTAAGGTCAGCTTGCAGATGAGATCCAATATAGCCCCCCAGTCCTAAAATTTTTATGCTTTGTAACTTTCTTACAGTAATATTAGCTCTGAGATGGAGTGCTTCATTTCTTATGGGAAAATTATGTCATACAGACACCTGCGAGAGATTCATAAGAGGAAAAAGATACATTGCCTTAGGTTTTATACTGACTCCTTAGCTGACTAGTTGGTACCTGTCCTAAATTTGTTGAGACATAGAAGGTCTGCTACCACTAACATTTCCCAGGTTGATAAATGCTTCTGTTTTATTGCCTATTTGAGTTTCTTCTTACTTTAATATAATTTCTTTACTTCTTCTTACTGAGCTTTTTTTTTTGCTTTGGTATTGTTCTTTTTTTTTTCTTTCCCTCAGAATTACTTCATCTCTAAAAGTAGCTGCTTAGAAGGCAGTGTCAAATACCTTCTTTCTGAGATCATTAGTTAAACAAAGCCATCAACTCTTCCAGTGGCAGTTTGGTTTGATCATTGAAAACAACTGCTCCAAAGAGAGAGAGAAAATAAGTCAGTTTCAGTTTCCCTCTCATCAGTTTGAAAGCACGATTATGGTAGCAAAAAAAGGAAATTGCACTAATAATGGCTAATGGCATAATTTCTTTTGCTGATGAAGTTCAGTCCACAATGTATCTGTTCCAATTTTGAGCATTCTATTTTACTTCTCTAGAATCAGACACCGAAAATTATGGATTACTAAAAACATAGATCAATCCATGATCCATGCAGGGAAAGTTGGAATATAAAAGCACTTTTATTGGTAAAAGATCCATTGCCTGATATTCAAAATCTAGCAACTATTGTAAATATAGATCTCCCTGCATTTGTTGATTTCAGTGTGCCTCTACAGGGACTGATTGCTTTAACCATACTGATCAAATCTGTACTTCAGCAGCTAAACAAAATGAGGCTGACTCAGTTAATTTCCAAGTCCAGAAGTCCAACAGGGGAGAAAGATGGAGTTAAGCTTAATTGTTACCTATTAACCTTGACTAATACTTTACAGTAAAATCACAAATATACATTATAGTAGCATTTCTTCTCCCTGTCCTTGCAGTCTGAAATATAGATGCATTCTAAATCCCATTGACTTTCAGTACGATGTATTCTCCTGAGTTCATTAGGTTTTGCTGACCTGAGCTAGACACTTCTATAAGAAAACTTTTTTTTTTTTTTAAAGAACAACTTTGAAAACCACTGGAGAAGTAAGAATAAAACTTCACTTATTAAAAGTATAGAATCTACTTCACATGTGACAAATGAGATGAAGTATCAACATATGGTGAAAGAGTTCAGAATAGATGAAAATTTCCCTTTTTTAGACAAAGACTTTATATTCTGCATCAACCTGCGTTATTAGGCAAAGTTATCAGATATTTCTGGCCTCTATCTCTTGAGAAAAAAAATGCAACACATTCAACATTAAAAAAATAAAATAAAATCTTACAAGGAATAATGGGGAAATAATTACAATCAATGCTATTTTCACAAAATTAGAAAGCTTTGAGTCCATATGAAGACAAAAGAAAATATTAACTTCAACCTGTATTAGGGATGGAAAACCAGATAACCAGCTGGCAGTGAGAAAGGATAAAAAACACCTCTCTTATACCACACTGTTTTTAGAGCAATAATGTTGAATTGGTTATAAATACTTCCAGAGAAATCATACAGGGCCTAACTGTATAATAAGCTAGCTTTGCCCCAGTTAGATAGGCTGTTAGAAACAAATCATTCTGTTATTTTGGTAATCTATTTAATTCTTAGTTTTCTATTTCATATATGTATTATACACACCTCCCAATATTTCCGTGAGTATCTATAGAGATCTTCAAAGCAAACGTTTAATAAAATCAGGATGTACAGACTTTAGATGCCTTTACCTACTCTAGTAGGATGTTTTGTAGTTCTCTATGTGTTCCATCTACATTTCTCTACATCATACATCCTTGATGTTTTGTAAAAATCCCAGTTTCTTACAAAAATATGATACACATTAGCTGTTTAATTTTAATTTTTCCTCATAATTCTATTCAATGTTATATATACATTATTATTCTTAAGTGAGCATTCATAAGTTCTTAAAACACAGCAGTTATAATAGTTTTTTGCTGTGCTTAACCCAAGCCACTCTACGATTCTGTGTTGAAAATGTAGAAGCTTTCATGTTTACTTTTTATTTAAAAACCCCAATGTTTTAGAGAATTATTAAAAGCATCAAAAATCTGGGGACAGGCAAGGTGCTAAACTTCCACAAATAATTTCTATCAACGAGTCTGGTCCATATTCTTTTAATTCACTAGCATTAATATTGTTTTAAAGCTAGGACCTATTCTTTCTGTAACTCTAGGGCTACTTACACAGTACTGGCACATAAATCATTTTTCTTTTATGTAAATATTAAAGAGAAAATTAAAACATATAACTACTTTAGCCTCACATACTGCAATAGCATACTGGTTTTCAAGTCCAAGAAGAGGAGAAAAACATGCTAAATTTTAACCAGGTGTTCTAATTGCATATTGAAATCATTTGCCCTGACAGAAAATCTATAATCAGAGTGGACACTTCCTCAGTGGAATTTTCAATTCCTTTTCTTCCCCAAGAAATAAATTCACTGAAATATCTGTGGTGGGATCTTTGAGTAGATGGTTTAATAGGCTTTGACAGCAATTCAATAGCTATATCTGGAAGGCCTGTTTTTTGAAATTATTTCTTGGTGTGTGACAACAGATTAATTTAAAATTCATTTGAGAGGACAAAACTCAGTGCCACCTCAAGAGCTGAATTACTTCTCCTACTGTGCTTCCTCCATAATTACAGTTCATCAACATTTAAATCATTGTCAAAAACAAGGTCAAAATAGTCATGGAAGTATTTCAGGTGGTCCCCAATTGAAAATACTGTAGAAAACATGAAATAAATATAAAATAGAAACAGATAATGTGAAAAATTCCATATTTTCCAATGTTTTTCCTTAATATGGATACCCTGAACTGTTACTAAGGTAACATTGAATGCCGAGTAGTGTAGATTAGTGCATATGACAAATGTATTTCTGGGATCTTTTTGCATTGATTACAGATGCCTGTTGAATTCCAATTAATTTACATGACTTAGAGATACAACAACTGTGTCCAAGTTATTTTCCACTTCAATACGTTCACTCATTCATTGTGACAACACTTTCTGATTTTTATTTATGGTTAGAAAGATTTCTGCCCCATTATATAGGCAAGAGTGCTGTCTTGAGATCTACTCTGTTCAGTTGTTTCTTTTGTTCTAGTCTCCTCTTCTTCCCTTCTCATGTCTCTGCTGCACAGTGCAATCTGAAACACCATGTTATCACATTATGGATATACTTCCATGTGACACACAAACCAACTGTAGCACGTAATACTCAGTTAACCCAGCACACCCAGAAAGTGACACGCTACCGAGCTGAAATTGTTGGCCTTCACAAGTACGTATGTACATAAGTACAAATACTTCAAAGAGAATAGAAAATAATCGAGAAAAAAATTTTGATCATTCAATCTCAATGACGTTGTTAGTGTTGTGCACCTCTTTGCAGTTGGTGGGAAACACTGCCCTGCAAGTGTTGCTGAAGCACAAAGAGAGAATGAATGAGTTTGTTTTGCCATAGATATTGATGTTCTATTTAAGTATGTTCATTCAAATCAAGAATCTGATTTTCACAGTAATTCTATGCACCTGCTTTGTTTGTCAGGAACACAGACCACAACACTACTTGTCCATGTTAGGAGACTGTGCAGTGTTTGCATAAGGGATTCAAATTCTGTGGTGTTTTGATGGGCTGTGAGAAGTGAACTTGAAAACTGGAGGTTACAGATAACGTAAAAATTAAGTAAAGTAGCATTTTGTTTTCAGAATGTAACTTAAATAAATTGTTTGGCTTTTTTCCCCAAGATGTCTTGAAAGGTTAGTTTATTTTGTAAGCTCTGCTTTTTTATTTTTAATTTTTTTTTTTTAAGATCAGAAAGGACAGATGTACTTCAACATTATGAAGAAAAATAAACCACTACAATTTCCAATAACCTGAGCTTTTGCAAACTCTCTCTCAGGATTATATTCAAGTTAAAAAAAAAAGGAAGTTAAATATGTTTCTCCACTTAAATTTCTCAAAATAAAGCTGTACATTTTGGTACACTATACTCTGCATATCTCGCTGAAATTCTAAAGTGTCAGCCTCTTCTCTGAAACCTTTGCCTGCTTCACTTGGAAGAATTACCAAAGAACAAGAACCTCTTTAAAAATCTCCATGGATACCTACGACAATTGATAAAAATGTACTCATCAATCTCAGAATGAAGATTTTAGGAAATGTACTCATCAATCTCAGAATGAAGATTTTAGGAAAAACAGTGGCAAAAATGTAGTTCAGAATAGATAGCGATGAAGAAGAAGAAGAAGAAATATTTATTTGCCCTCTTAGCTACTCATGATTTGAATGTGCAGCAGATTCTAATGCTTGAGTTGTTAGAAAAATTATTAAAGTCAGAATGCACTCCAATTCCAAAAGAATTCTTCACATAAAAATGTAGAAAACTTTTATAGTTTTTGAATATTTTTTGCATTAAATCTTTGTTTCTAACTCAATTTTTTTCCTCAGTAGGCAACAGACAGTGTTATCCCACAGAGAGAACATGAAAATTGTGACTACAAAATGCTAGTGACTTCATCTGCCATTAAATATAGTTAAATGACTTTGAGTAAATTTTTTTTGTCTAGTTCACTGCACACCTGAATCACCAGAGGGAACCACCCCTGGCTTGGACAGGCATTGGATCAGGCAATTACTTTTTTATGCTTTGCCTTTCCTGCATCTGATGGTGATGTCTATTCAGTATAGAAAAAATTTCAAAATCTATAGAAGATAGCCCAAAAAAGGTGGAATATTACTAAGTAATCTATGTGACAAGAAATAAAATGTTTATTTTCTGACACAAATAAATATTATCACCAAGAGTCAGAAATTACTTGTGTTTCCCTGAATTACATACCAAATTGTATTCAATCTATGTATTTCTTTTGTTTTAATAGGTTTGAAAAGTCATGGGTAAGAGAATTCTAAAGCATTTGAGCAATTAAAAGCTTATCTTCATTTGTGCTTGGCCTCAAGCAACATGAGTTAACTCATTCCTTCCTATATAATTGATTTCCAGTGCTGCCTTGAAATGTTCCCTGGGATGCTCATATTTAGACTGTAAAGCTGTTTTCTTATTGCTGAAATGCAGGCACTTCTCTTTTGGAAGGTATAACAGCTTGATAGTAACAAATGGTGCTACAGGGTCTTTTACCCCTGGAATCTACAATGCAAAAATCTACAGGATGAGAAAACAGAATCAGGATATTTTTTATGAGCATTTCATGTTTACCTATAGGTGCATAGAAAACCTTAAGCCAAGTTTATCTTTTTTGTCTTAGACACCTTATCAACCAAAAGCTTTTTTGTGTTAGGCACCTTACCAACCTTATCATCTATGGTAAATTACTTGTTTGTGAAAGGTCAAATAGGGAATTTAGGCTCCATTCTCCAAGAATTCTAGCTCCTTTCTTAACTCTCAGCCTTTCTCTCCTTCCTATCTGATTACAGCTTGATGCTGGATTTTTCCCTACTGTTAGGAATTACTTATTTCTGTTAAAAGTTGGTGTAGTAAATGAAGGGGACACCTTCTATTCTTTTTCCCACTGAGAAATTATTCATTTGCTATGCATGTCTACAAAGTTTGTTCAGTCTCTTTCGACTGGTATGGCTCTGACTTTTCAACCATAAGAAGAGAGCAACAGAACTGAAGAACTTAACAACAGAAGTTTGAGAGGACTGTAGTTCCCTGAACTCATTGCTGAGTAGGGTGTCTGGTAGGGATGCTCTGAGAGATAAGGGTGTAGTTGAAATTGTTTCTGAGGAAAACTATGATTGCCCTGTAAAGCTGCTAATTGTAGGCTTGTCCAAAATAATTAACAAAAAACTGCAAATAAATACATCTGTTTGAGATTACTTACTTTAGTGCATTTATTAGTTCCTTATATAACATACAGCTACAGAAAAGTATGTGTTTTCTAAATTTAAAAGAGATTACTAAATTTAAAAGTGATTTAGGATGGTGGGCCTGCAATTTACTGGGACTGCAGTGCGACACAAACCACTTAGGCTTGATTTTCAGGGCTTTGTGTTTGCAAAATAAGTAGTATTCCTTATTTTAAAGAAGTGGAAAATAAGTAGCATTGATCTCGGTGTAAGTAAAGGAGGTACTGTCAGGATTGATTCATTCTAGCTCTCCTTCCATGGTGAAGTGGAATAGAAAAGAAAATAGGAGTATGGTAAAGACAGAAAATTACTTTACATGAATTACATGATGTTTTACTTATATTTGGTGTGGGGGCCTGCTGAAATATGGCCACCTGTGACAGCTGTTTGGGAAACTGACTGATAGTGGCCACCATATGAATCAGTTTAGCAAAAAGAGGAGTATCTTGCATTTACCCTTAACAGTTTCACAATTAAAGCAATATATCTTCTTTTACTTCTAGGACAAAATGTAGTAACAAAGGTTTTGTTTGGTAACTTTTTTTAGCATTTAAAGAAGAATGCTTTTCTAACTCAGAAGAGTTGCATCAGCTGCATGCCTTCAGAAAGAAAAAGTACCCTATCCCTATTCCATTTCTTTTTGCCACTGTATATTCAAAAAAGACAGAAGATGTTGTCTCACTTGAGATAATACACTCCACTAGTGAGCAGTATTTAAAAATATACAAGGTCTTGGGAATAATTTAACCCAACAGTAGGACTTCGTGCATAAGTGGTTATATCTGCATCCCCAGTCCTAAAACTTCTGACAGCCTCATCTCCTCCAAAAGAATGGTTTCTTGAGCTCAGATGTTGCAGAAACATATGAAAGGCTATTTCTGAGGATGTCCTTACATATCCCATTTTACTTCCATGTAAGTTGAAGAATTGAAGGAAGGAGTATGGCAAAATAGCAGCATCTCTTTCAGCAATACTACAGTCGTGGTGGATTATACAGGACCTTACGGATAGACTGAGAAAACTTGTGGTAACTCCCAGGCCTCTATAAGTTATGATAGTTGCTGGTCATCTGCTGCCTCATCTGTCCTAACAGTTGACTCACAGCAGTAACTTATGAAAAAATCTGGTGAAATATGATGGAAATGCACAGATGTACTTGATGCTGAGAAACTGGTCAATATTAGAAAATTTTAATATGACTAGCTGAAAGAGTGAGATTGTCATCAGTATGTTCAGATATATTCAAAATTATTAAGGTGAAGGTTTTAAATGTAATAAAAGCATTAAAAAAAGCTGCTGGATATCCAGACTTTTTACACTATATTTAGTGTAAAATCTATATTTACCCATCAACAGTTATGTCTGAAAAAAGGGTGAACACATGCACAGCTTTTTTAAATTCATATGAAATGACGTCCACTACTGTGATCTACATCCTCTTCAGTTCTTTGATGATTTATTCACTAGCCACAAATTCAGTAAGATATCCAAGCATTACAATAATAGGACTTCTAATACCTTCTTGAGCAGACAGAATTATTTTGAATGAATTTAGAAACTTGAGTTAAGATATTTATTTTAAACCTCTTTGATGGGAAAGTGTATAAATGTAATCAGCAAGTTTAAATGAGCTTTATTGATCATTAGAAAGCTTTTGTGCTACTTGATGACATCTGTAAATATGTGAGGAAGCATTGGATATAGATTTGCCTGCTCACACAATTGAATCAGTTAAGATTATTTATGTCAATCAACGCTAACTACTCTCTGTGAAAATGAAGAAAGAGTCTGAGCTGATGTCAGAAGTTGTACTTATCTCTGGGCCCTATTTTCAACTGCTGAATTTGGCCAAGACACAGCAAAGTCAAGAGTTACCAGAAAACAAACTGAGCCACTAGCTTTCAAGACCAAATTACTTTTTTTTAATATATAGAAACATTTGAATAAAGCCTTAGAAAACAATGCACATTTCCCCTGAAGCTATGCAGAGATTGTATGAAAACTGAATAACCAGACTCAGCATACTTTTTGAAGGAAGAAATAATTATTTACCATTAGAAGAAAAAAATAAAGGGGAAATAGACAGGGTAAATATTTTGTCTTGTTTAAAGAGAAAATCTTAGGTAAAGTTCTGTGATCTAACTTCTCTCCTAACTCTGTAGCTTAGATACACATGAACTTTTGCAATTAGACCAGATTTTCGTTTTCAGTGAGAAAGTCCTGCTTTTAATGCTGTGATCTGCCATGGAGTTTTAGATGTGTTTCCAGCAGATACTGTATTTTAAGGCACAAATTATCTATAAGTATTTGGAAACAGCATCAAGCTAGGAATTAAAAGAATATTCCTGATTCTACCCATTCAGTTTCCTCTCTCATCTCAGGCAGTCAAACTAGTTTCACTTTTTTCTTGTTTTGTTTATGTAAAGTACGGGGATAATAAAACTTAGTTGTCTTAGTTGAGTGATTCCAGATAGATCTGGACATTTGTTTAATCACATAGTTCTTTAAGTTTAATCACATATTTCTGGAAGAATTATTAAATTAAGGATAGCTTTCTATGAAGATAAATTGCTCTTAAGTAGGAAAAAAAATGAATCTGAATGTGGAAACGATTGTTAAGTAAAGAGAAACCTCAGAGATAATACTGATCCCTAGACCACACAATTCAGTTAAAATCATCAAGACTTCTAGTGGTTCTGTACGAACACATGGTATTTCTGTAAAAACAAACTACAGCTAAGATCCAGCTACTTAACCTTTCCACACCTGGCCCACAAATATTGTGTGATGACAGGAAACTCTCTGAGGCAGCAGAAGATCTTTTTCAGGTTTCCTTAGGTTGGCAGTGCCTGAAACCAAGGATTAGTCCCTGCTCTTGGGCAGATTCTCTATTATGTGTTTTACATTATTCAATAATTGGAATAAAAGGTTGTATTCCAAGAAGACCTGAGTTCAAAGTGGACCAGTGCAGTCTCAGATGGACATTTTGTTTACTAGCCTGCTAATTAGTCTGTTTTCCATTCATTTTCATTCTGGGCCCATAGATATTGCATCTTCTACTACATACAGGACACTTCAGCAAGATAACCCTGATGCGTGATGAGTAGGGCCACTAAAACCTGTGCTTAATTTCCCTCAGGCTGCAGCAGTCTGGAATCCAGATTATCTCCTCCTGTACTGTGAACAAGATCAATGCAGCTATTCTGAAAAAAAAAAAAAAAA
>VZTE01002677.1:126615-147465 GCA_013397775.1 Eulacestoma nigropectus
GGCACTATTTTCTGGCTAATTTAAGAAGCTCTGTTAAGCTCTCTCTTCAGGACTCCAACCTCTGAGTCCTGAGGAGGATGAAATATTTAATGTATACCCTTGAGTTAAATGCCAAAACTTCAGAAGAGTGCTCTGAACATCTGCCATGGGTAGGAGTTGGTTTGCTCCTTTACCCTTTTCTTGCCTTAGGTACTTTCCACACAAAATTTTTGTGTTCTTTGTGTAAATGTACGTGGCTATTTGTGTCAGCTAACTGTACAAGAAAAGAGCTTAAATCCTCTGTTTCACTTGGCACCTTCTCTTTAGATCTGGTAAACTCAAACTTGCAAATATAAAAGATGAAATTGGAACTAACAAGCAGCTATGAAGCATTTAATTTATTTTAGCCTTAATGGTTTAATAATTAGGAAGGAGTCTTGACGTTCCTTTCTGCTACGTCCTCCTTGGTTACTGATGTTTATCAGGTACTCTTTAGCAATAGTCCTCAAGCTTTTTGTGGTTTATCTGTTTTCAACTATTATCCTGGTAAAGAACCAGCTCTCTAGATATTGAGCTACAAGGATTCTAATTTCCTTACCTACCAAACATTGATCTTTTAGATCCATGAACACATAGCTCCATGGACACAGAGTACATGGACCACAGACTGCAAAAAAGCACCATTCTAAAAGCTCAGTCCCTTTCTTGTAGGCATGAAGTAATGAAACATTAGAGCTATAATAGGTTTATTAAATTCACAGAGAAATGGCTCAGATGTACCATCTTAAGTCTCATGGTAGTGCCATGTACTTGAAGTATTAAGATTTTATTTTTAAGATTTTATTATTATGGCTGAAACCTTAAAAGAAAATTCGGTCGATTAGAACTTTATTAAAAGAATAAATACAGATACAGAGATTTTGTTGAAGGAAACTTCTTTTTATGTAAGGGTGAACTGAAACCATTTTAATGGCCCTCAACGTGTTAGGTATTAGAGGAAGGGCTAACTGATCTGGATTTTGTGGTAAATCCGCATCATGGAGAGAGGTTTTATGAAAAGCAGTAGGCTTAGATATCTCTGGTTTTTGTATTTTCTTTTTTTCCCTTCAACTCAAAATGTTTGCAGTACAGTACATTTTAATGAGATTCCCTGTTAACTTTCTGTGTCCTTTCACATGGTTGCTGTCTTTTAATTTAAGACACAGACTGCAGATTTCTGGGTTTCTGAATCTTTGTGAATCAAGAGCTATCACAACCATATAAAATGTGTATATTTTTGTGGATGTGTCTGGATTTATAGCTGGTAAAGGTAATATTATTGTTCTCCATCAGGACTCCTGTATGAGAGCGATAACCCACAAGTCAAAAAAGGTGAGAAAAATTTTCTGTTGACTTTTAAAAACTGTTGAAGAACGAGAAGTTCAGCTCTGAATAAATGAGATTTTTGCAATGATGAAAGTTCTTCAATTTCCTCATCCCTGTGTCTGCCATTGTCTCTGTTATTCTTCATATCTATCCTCAAATTTTGTCTCAGAATTGATCTCCACGCTGCATGCCCTCTGCTGTGAATTCACATCTTTTTTATTTCACTGCTGCAAGTATCCCTCCTTGCACTTCCTTCACTCTGGTGCTTCAGAAATTTTTTTCCTTTGTCCTCTATGCACTGATATGCATTTTTTCTAGATTTCACAGTAAGGATTTACTCTCATTTTTATTGTCACATTCATTGTTCAACAACCAGCCTTTAATTTCTCCAGTCCTCGGAGCAGAGGTGCTGTTTATCCTGCTTCTTGTATGAAAAATGCAGCTGGAAGCTGTGACCATGGAACCAAATAAGGTGCTCTGAATGGGGTGAAAGCACAAACAGTGCAGAGGATAGTGAGTAAATAATCTGTTTTTCTGCTTTTTGCTCTCAGAGTGAAGTGGCTTTGTGGGTCAGCTCCAGTGAGATGGCCAAATGAGATAAAGTGAAAACTTATAAATAAAAGTAGAAAGACTGAAAACATCATATGATGCACCCAAATTTGAATTCTATTTCCTTGCAAATGTGTGTGTAGTGTTATTGGACCGAAGTGGGGGAAATGAAACTATGAAGATTCTTCTTCCACAGTTACTGAAACAAGAAAGTTATCTGACATGAATATGATGTCATTAAAACACATAACATATAAAATTAGAAGATAGATGCAATACACTAGAATCCTAGGAAAAATTCTACTATAAGTAGTATGAAGCTGCAGAGCCTTCTAATGACATTTATGCAAATAGGAAAATGATTCCTCTAGACTACTTTAAATTTAACATAAATGTTGATGGGTGTAACCACTAGTTAATAATGTACTGCTGCTACCTACCCCTGAGTGCACAAGCTAACGTTGCCACTATGAATCCAGCCCAAATGGGGTGCCCACAAAATTATTTCTCCCATTAAAATAAATTACTCCTGCAGGTAGGAATACCTGAGGGGGCCTAAACTATAACTGTATCACACTGCATTTCTAATATTCACTTTATATTATACCAAATCTGTATGGTAAATCCTATTACAGTCTCATGAGCGTGAGCTGCTGATAATTCACCATTATTTTCCCAGATCTTTGGATCAATGCTTTAATCTGAACCTTTTTAATATACTGGTGTTAAAACTCCTTTTAAATTACTGAGATTTCTAAACTTTAGAGATATATAAATTTCACAGTTAGTTTCAAGGGGGTTTTTTTTTTGGTTGGTTGGTTGGTTGGGTGTTTTGGTTTTGTTTGGTTTTAGTTTTCTGTTTTTCTTTACAGGAAAATGCTTTTTATTCATATTGGTACTCATAATCTTTTTGAAGCACTTTGGAAACTAGTTATTTTAGTTCTTTGGGTAAAGAACTCCTGTAAATTTATTGTATTCTCTGTCTGCAGTGCTATACTAGATATTTTTTTTCCTGACAGGTTCAAGCACTGAAACAGTGTGCAGGAAGTAATGGGGCGTAGCTCAAATCTGGGATGAAAAGTAACAAATCAGGAGTGAATATTGGTTGAAGTCAGTTCCTGTTGTGCTCATTTTTCCTGGATGTGTAAGGAAAGCTGACAGGCAGAATTGCTTGCCTCACAGATCACTGGGTGAACCTTGATGAGATGGACATGTGATTGGCTTACCACATTTTTTTTGCCCTAACATGGAAGATACACAGTAGCTTTAGGGTCCCAGGTAAATGGCATTTCATCTAGCATTCTTCATGTAAGCAGATTCCCAAGGATAGATGAGTGATTTGGCAAACCAGCATCAAACAATGACATTTTATGCCAGGTTACATAGCAACAATTCACTGATACATGTTAGTGTAACACTGTATAACATTTTGTGGAATTTATTGTCTCCCCCTTCATTTTTAGTAAAGAAATATCAACAGTCCCTCTAATTTGTGCAGCCTCAGTATCATTAGCAATAGTTGCATGAAGCTGGAAAGCAAATTATTTTCTTTCTGTTTGTGGCAATCCCTTGAGAACAGAACTAAGTATGACAACCTGCACACCACCTGCTTTACCTTTCACAAAAATCAGGAAGGGTGTCAAATAGCTCCCTCCCTTTGCAGTAGATGCATGTAGGAATACTATGTTTATATGTGAAAAAAAGCAGATAATAGATTTCAGAGGCTAATTATTAAGGGTTTTTTTGATTATTAGATATTTGGATAGAACAAATAATAAACATATGATTAGTAAAAAACTTCAGCATTCAAACAGTAACTTCTTTTCTTTCTATTCAAGTTAATTATGCATTTTGTATGGGTAAGCATTTTAATTTCAGAATTACTGAGAAGTCAAATGCCCCATGAAGCAGGTATTAAGAGCTATGTGAGGCACTGAAACATCTGTGTGCTGATTTTGGGTAGCATAAATCAAGCTCTAGCCTTTGGAATGCTAGTTTATTAATTCAAAACAGAAACTGAGAGAGTTAAAACTGTTTAAGGTAATTATGAGTTATAATCTCACAGTAAAAGCTTGAGTCATGTAGATCTGTTGCACTTGCTTAGCTTTAATCCCTTTGGTGTCAATGAGACTATTCAAGTGCTTAAGGTGAAGCATGAACAGGGCAATAAATCAATTTGCTTGTATTAACATACCAAAAACCCAAGGTATTTCACCAAACCCATCCAAATATAAGTCAAGTTTAAGACTGCCAATACTGTAGTTTGCATGTCTTATATAAAAGTATTTTTTTCAATATTTAGGATTGAGAGGCACAGACTATCGAAAATCACAAAATGTGGTCATTTCTACAGAGTTTGCATAGCTTCTTTAGTACGCTTTGTCTTTATCATACCTGCATAACATTTAGATGACTTTAAATTCCAAATATGCCACAGACATGGTCCAGAACTAAGAAAATAAGGGAATTTTTTCTATGGTGTCACATTAAATCGCAGTATCAGGCTTCTGGCTCTTGGGTTGCTGCATGGGTATTCTCGTCACAGTCAAATGAAGCATTTTAGGATCAGAATTTATTTGAAAGTTATTCCTCAAAAGAGAAAAAAAGAAATAAAAAGGAAAAAGAGAATCCTTTAATTGATGTTCTTTCATTTGGTTGGCTTCCTGCCTTTTGTGCCATCACTACTAAGCATTGCATCCTTGCTTGATTTGCATTAGACACTTGTCTTTAGGAATGTTTCTTTCAAACACCAAGTGTGATGAGCTGCTATGAAGTATTTATGTAGTATTATGTAGGAAAAATGCAATACCAAGATGTCCAAGGTTACAATGTAAGATGTGCCCAAAAGTATGTATTCTATCACCATCTTCATATGCTGTTAAAAACCCGGTGGGGCAGCGTTCCCCACCTCCTGCATGACTCATCCCTGATAAACTCTGGGGATATCCCCTGTTAATGGGCCAGCTGTTGAAACCAGCTGGGGCAATGTTCCTTATCTCTCCCATGACCCATCCTCCCTCCAGGGGGATATCTTCTGTTAATGGGCCCATCAATGCCTTGCCTCATGACTCACCAGCCCATTGTGAGATGCTCCGCCCAGGAGGAGGAACTAAGTGTTCCCATCTGTATATATTTGGAGGTTTGGAACACCAGAGTCTGCCGTTATCTCCTGGATTTCCAGAGGACGAGAGCTACACAGCCACCACTGGACCTTCTGAGGAAGACCAGACCCCTTGACAAGATCACTGCCTCAACAGAGCCATCACTCCAGCAGACTGCAAGCACCGTTTAATCAGACTGCTACCAACACCCTGACCGACAGGGTGTCAGGTTGTATTCTGGCTCTGTCAGTGGTTTTTCTTTTTGTACCATTGCATTTATTTTATTTTTCCTATTAAATTGTATTTCTGACTTGGAGTCTCTCTGGTTTGCTTTCAAACCAGTACACAAGAATACATGATGGTGGGGGGGGGAAGAGGAACAAAAATAACCAAGGTTAACACATTAGAGAAGTGATTCTATAGTGAAACAGAAGTGTTTTAGCAGAGCAAAACTTAGAAAAACATGATTGAAAGTAATAATAGCTTTAGACTGTAGGTATTTTATCAGTAATTCATACAAAATTATTTATATAGTGGTGAGGCTAATTTTATGTCACTTAGAGTCTGAATATCAAATTTACATAAGCTCTTTAAATAGGTTCTACAGCTTAGAAAAAAACTTTGCTCTTTTGACTAGCTTGAAATTCCATAGTGACAGGTCAGTCAAAATGGTTATGGTGGTTTCTACTGGCCTTAAAGAGGTAAGAAATCTACAAAGTCCTCTTGAAAAATGAAAAGTCCCTGTCTGTCAAAATTTCAAA
Source organism: Eulacestoma nigropectus (assembly GCA_013397775.1). NCBI lineage: Eukaryota > Metazoa > Chordata > Aves > Passeriformes > Eulacestoma > Eulacestoma nigropectus. The sequence continues at coordinate 132,371 of VZTE01002677.1, forward strand.
ACTCTTTCATTGACAGGTACTTCAATCTATGAAGCACAAAGTGACTATCTTGGAGAACATAAAATATTATAACTGATTGCAACAAGCAAAGGTAAAAGTTAAGGATTACATGTATATCTAAATACAAATTTTCTTATTGCTATCCATTCTAATTGCTTTTCTGTTATCCGTTCTAATTGCTGGTCTAATTGCAATGCTGTTACAACAGCATTGATATGCATCTTGTTTTCTTTAAAATATCATTCAAATGAAATAAAAACAGGTATTTCAGTGTATTCTTCTGTCCATTCATTTTAGGCACATAACAAATGATCCCAAATATTATTGCCTTATGATTCTTTATTAGGTCTGTGCTAAAGCACAAAAGCTTTTTTTTCCCCTTGCGTGCAACCTCATTGAAACTACAGGTTCCTTTCACCTCTATTAGTACAAAAGAAAGTCACATTACTTTGCCTTGCATGGACATCCACTGAGAATGCAGAAACATGGGAATAAAGACTGATTTAGTTTCACTCCTACGTTATCAGCACGTATTTAAATAAAAGGAAATTTTTTAAAAAATTGTAGTGACAGCATAAACCTTTGGGATAGGCCTGCTCTCGATAAACCTGGACACTCATTTAGTATTTCAGATGGGTACCTATCTTACCTTCCAGTAGGAAGACTTAATATAAAACAGCAGAGAAAATGTAGTTTGACTTACAATTACGTCTCTATACCATCTATTTGTGCAATACAAGAGAAGTAAGAAGTGGCAACTATGAACAGCACAAGATGCTTTGAAAGTGATACAAATGCACACTAAGAATAATGAAATCAACAACACTCATCTATTTGTATCAAGAGCAGAATCACATCTTTGACTTTGAAAATTAAAAAAAATAGATTAAAAATGAGGCAAAACAGGGCTTCTCAGATTATGAGGTTCATTATTTTGCTTTCATGCCATTTATGTGAAATGGTGGTCGTGTGATATAGATCATACCATGATTCATTATGAATTCAAACATGAGGGGTTTTTTGCAATCCATGTACCTTCTAGCTCTGCATAAAATTTATTCCACCCTGATGAGAATTATTTTGATTATCTGACTTTCATACGTACAAACATTCAGTTCCCACATATTATTTAATAGCTAAAAAAAAATGCTAAAATCTCCCTTATTCTTTCAAACTTGCAAGAAAAAATGTTCAGGACACATATTCGATAGAAGTTCTTTATCTCAGGTGTATCTACAAGGATACTTTTCATATCAGCTATAGCTGTTTCTTTTTCACATCCAGGCCGTGAAGTTTTCTAAATTGCTCATGAGTCCTGAATCTACTTAAATCAAGTAATTTTAAAACATGCCCTTACTATGCACTTTATTCTTGAAAGCATATTCTAAACAAACTCATAAACTGCAGAGAGTAAACCTTTCAAAACAGCTCAGCTCTCAGGTCTTCCATTAGTGTTACTGTCAAATATATAAAATGAAAATCACAGAAATCCTTTCTGTTGCTATATCAGGTGTCAGATATTGTCCTGCTAGTTAATCTCGAAAGTAAGAGGGAAGTTTAATAAAACTATAGCTAGAATCCTTTGACATGAATCTTGCTCTTACCTGTGGATTATAATGTAATCCCATTATGACCTTTCAATATCCTTTATCTAACATGAAAAGTGATGTCTTAAAAGCTTCTTATTTTTGAACCATTGTATACGTGGGTTTGTTCTATTGTTAAAGAATGCAATTTAACTCTGAATATGTTGAAATAGAGGAGTTTCTGAGTCTAGATCTTTTATTAAAACTATTTACAGTCTTCAGTTTGGAAACATTTAGATTGCCATTTTAAAACAAGTATGGCTACATCTGCTTGAAGGATCTCTCAGGTTTTGACAGTTTATCACTCATCTTTTGGTGATCTTGGGCTGAGTAAAAGGTTAGTCAACAGCATGAGTGGCTCAGGGTGCAGAGGCATCTCTTGAGTACTGCTCGCATATCTCCATCATCCCTGTCCCCATTTCTGTCAGGGTGCTTCTCCTGTTTTTTCTTGAGAGCCCTTCCCTTTCTTCTGTCTTTTTGCACAAATAGAGACACTGAGATATTCTGCTACATTTTTCCATGGAAAGAATCTTCACAAATCCTTGGAAGTATATATAGGCATAATAAATAGTAATAAGGCATTGCTTTTATTTAGTTTCAGTACCTTTTTACACTACTTCTTTTGTGCTAGTCACAAGTAGGGAAATGCAGCCAATAGCTATATCGGTCTTTACAATTTGTCTTGAGTGTCATCAGGCAGGGGTAAACGATTATATGAAAGGATAATGCAAGAGATGCATGAAAGTTACTGTTTTCCTACAAAATTAACAAACTAGTTTTTTAGCTTTTACTTCATTCTGTCATATTCTTGGTTATGCTAGAGAATTCAATGATTATATTAACCAAAAAGTACAAGTTCCAATTCACTGTTACATTTAGTGATTATTTTATATTTCTCAAATCTTTCACTATTTTACTCCATGACATGTGAACAAAATAAAAATTTGAATTTTCAAATGAAAGGTTCTCAGAATAGTGAATGATAATAAGAAAGTTACCTTTACAATAGAAAATCAACTTCTGATAATTGCAATGACTATTATCTGCCACTGCCTGAACTAAGAACCAAGTATCAATTATCTGATATTACTCAACCCAAATAAAATCGGAAGATACTGTCAATTCCTTCAAGGATTTCAGTCACTACTGTTTTCCAAATGGACTGAAAACACTTTTTTTTTTTTCCTTTGAAATAAGAAATGGGTTGCCTTTAAGAACAAATATGAGGTTTCTGTGATGAGATTTCTCTAAGCCACAGAATGTTTAAGGAAAACTTAGAAGATACAAGGTGGTCCATATTTTTTTTTCACAATACAGCTGATTTTCTTCAAAAGATTACAGAGCCTGTGTCAAAATTTCCATCAAGATTTTAAAATATTTACAAAAAATGGTTGCAATAGCTAGCCCCTAATGAAAATATTAAAAAGCATGTGACCTTTCCTGATAAAAACCTTCTAATGGCAAGGCCATTGTGCAGAATATATTGTGGTAAGTTCTTTTTATTTTCTGTATATAATATGTTTATGATATTATAATACACCAAAAATGAAATTAAGGAAGATGGAATGTATGGTAAGAGGTAAATGAAATGTATCTTATGCTCAAAGGCCAAAGACAGGCTATATATGAAATACAACTTTATGAAAGGCAATTTAGTCTGAGAGAAATCCTAACTCTTTCCGAGTAATCCAGTACAACTATACCTCTACCCTGAAATAGATAATTCCTCAAGGATATCTGGTGTTTGCTAAAAAGTTTCTGAGTTTCTAAACATATAGATTCTTTTCTAAGTTATTTCCTCTGATCTTTGACTCCCAGCTTGGTTCCAGACACCCAATGACACTTGCAAAGTATTCTGTCCAGATTCGAACAAATGTTAGAAAACTACCTAGCATTTTTAAATTATAGGACATGAAACGGAATCAGTGTGCAAATAAGACATACTTCATATGCCTAGTACCAATTTCAATGATGATTTATTTTCTACACAACCTTCATTTGTTTTATGCTGCCTGTCAGCCTGCAGCAAGATCACAACAGTCAGTGTAGAAATATCACAGTTTAGTCAAGCAAAACAATTATCCTTTGCTTTTTCAGACTGGTGAAGTTACAGTAATAAGCTTGGGGGAAATTGATAATGAGATTTGTAAAGGATTTAGTTTTGTTGTTCTTTATTGGGTTTTTGTGTGTTCTTTAGAAAGAGCTTTGCTTCTTTTCTACTATAGCCTGGACGCTCAAACATAAATATACAACCTCCCTCTGCCCAGAGAGTGAAATCAAGGAAAAAGGAGACAAAAGGAAGAGAGTTAGATAGTCTTTGTTATTCCCTGCCCTTCATCTCAGGAAGAAAGGAAAGAAAATAAATAGGAAAATTCATTGAGGGCCATTTTGACTCCTGCCACAATGATCTGCACGGCTCCAGCCATCGACCCTTACCGGAGCTGGAGCTAATGACTGTACCCCTCTAGCTACTACTCTTCTGCCTTTCCACCCTGAGAGTGAACTGGTCTCAACTAGACTTTCAGAAAGCACTTCACATATGTTCTTCTCCCTGAGATGAAGGAGAGAAAAAAATTCAGCAGACCAGAAGTATTCCAGGCTCACACATGACCTTGGGAGGTGGAACTAGTAGGACACTCAATGCAGATCCTTCTACTGACAGTCTTTTAGCTGGCAGAGATGTAAAACTAAAGAAAGCACTGACTTTGTTTCTGTTGTCACCTATCAGGGAGTAATTTGGTTAGCAATTGTAGTTATGGGTTCATCTCCTGAGCAAGGCTGAGAGCATCTACAAGCATAATGACAGCCCCATCAGCTGCTGCCCTTCTTTCTGGAAGAGAGTGAAACTGTTCCAAGGCTCCACCTTCTGCCAGTCCTTAAAATATACAAAGTTCACAAGTTGTCTCCTTCAGCTTGAGGAGGCCTGCCATATGTCAGAATGAATCTTGGTTTAATCAACCAGCAAAATTCAAGTTGCATGGTTCAGTGCACGAGCTGGGTGAAAACAGTAATATTTGCAGGTATGTGTTGCAAGAGAAGCCATTACCTCTTTCCTCAAATCCTCTTTCTATTAAAAACAAAAATTAAAACAAAGCAAACAAAAGAAGAACCAAGAGAAAATGATAATTTAAAGTATTATAGTTTCATAGTTTGCAAATACAAAAGTGGCATCTTTGACTCATGTAATTACTTCCAGTGCCAAGACAGATGTGTAAAATGTTAATAAGGTGAAATAAACTTGCTTTTATAGAGTGTTGCCCTTTTTCTTGTGATGTTTAGTAGTATAACTTCTCATAGTAACTGTAACCTTCCATTTGATTTTCTACTCTTACAAAAAGAACAGAATAAAATAAGTGCCAGATGAGAATACGTTACGGAATCATTATCATTGTGGTGTAACAGGTTACTTCATGTGAAAAGGAGAAAATATCTTAGATGGAGTCTGTTGGGGATTACTCCTGCTTATATCTGCAAAACAGTAGAAAATGTACATCTAATATCAGGTAATTACCTTTGAGTGGATGACTGAACTAATCCCACTGTCTTCTGAGTTTCCAATTAAAAAAATAGGCTTACCATGTCCTGAAGATATTATTTCAGAAAATACGGCTCATTGGAGGGTCTATAAAATATGACCTATTAAAGATACTGAAACAGTTGGGTTCCTATACTCCAGAGAAGCCTGAAAGGACATTTATTAACAACCTTCAAATATGTAAAAAGTTTCTGCAAAGAGGAAACTAGTAAACTGCTTCCCTGTGGTTTTTTGGTATAGTGCAAAGACTAATTAGATAAATTGCAGCAGGGGAGATTTATCTTCGATATTGGAAACAACAGTTTAATGATGTTCAAATACTGAAATATATCATATAAGCAAGTAGCAGAATTTTCATCACTGAACATTTTTAAGAATAGGTCTCATAAATCAGGAGATGTTTGACTAGGTTTGACATTTGATCAGCAATCAGCTGTGATACTGATGATCTTTTGAGCCAGAGATCAACTAAGTGGTCTTTAGAAACATCTTCCAGCCTTATTTTCTATTAGCCATGATTAATTATACATCTAAAGCTATCTGTTGTGCTAGATACATTATGTAGAAGTCTGTAGATTCCTTAACTTTCTGCATTTTTCTCTAGTAATTTCTTTAAAAACTAAGGAACTCCGATTTGGACCAATAACAAGAATTACATTGGGACCCAGCAATATTCCTACCTTAATCCGAGGAAATCTAAGTGCTTACTGCTTGTCCTAGTGCTGTCCATTGTGAGATCCAGGCTATGTTTGGGGAGTGAATTTAGAGCTCTGTCGGCATGTCTTGATGCACCTGTCAGCAACAGTGTCAGTGGTCAGAGGCTGGATGCTTGTCTAGAGCTTTCTGTTCCCCACACTGAGAATTAGAGAGACTACATTTGATCACTTCTTGCTTCAAAATTCTTCAGGATTTAAGAAGAGCCTGTATTTGAACCTGAAAAAGCTCAAATTATTGGAGTTCTAATCTGTCATGCAAAACACAGGTAAGTAAACAAATGAAAAAATATTCCAAAAACCTTGTGAAAGTGGGATCCAGATTTTTTCTTTAAAATGAGGAGGTAATTGTATATACAGATAAGTAATAAAAATTAATATAGTACACTGAATAAAAAAATACTGCATTCAGTGAGAATTCTGCAACCTTTTACTTCTTTACTGTATTCTCTACTCCGTTTTATCCTAGTCGCTCTCTGTTTAGACTGTTTTTCAGGGAGAATACACTCCCTGAAAAAGTTGCTAAAATATATTTTTATGTGCATAACAACAATTTATATCTTGGATGGCAATGATATAATTCTGGATTTTCTGAGGAAACTGGACCAAGTATTTTTTGTGATCTGAGATGTTCCCTGAGTATATCATTTTAATGTTTTGCCCATTTGACATCAAGTTGCTTCTGCAACAAGGCCCTGACTTTTAGTGAAAATTGTATGTCAATGCCCTTAGTAGCCCAATTTTCTTTATTTTGCATATTAAATGTGATTTTTTTGACATTTGTAAAGTCCAAACTGATCAGATAGTGATAAATTCTGAAAGAGAGCCTCATATAGTTTACGTATCTGGTCAATTTCAGTATCTGGGTGAAAAAAAGACAAATATTTCCCTTCTCAAGATATACTACATTTTGGTGACCTTAAAATATTTTGTGATTTGAAGCAGAAACATGAATTATGTATTTTCTTTGTTGGGGCTACTTATTTACAGAGCTTGTCCTTACGCAATAAAAGATATAGTTCAAGCACAGTCTTTACACTGACAATTCTTTTTCAAAGAGAAGACAAGAAAAACATTTATCCAGCTGCTGGATTGTTTGCCTCTCCTGGTTCTTCTAGAAATCTTAATTGCTCAAAGAACAAGAGTCGAATATTCTGCCTCAGTCCTTGAAACTCTGTTGTCTTCTTTCCCTCAGTTTTTGGACTTGACCCTTGAAGTACTTCTCTATTTCAAAACTCCCAGTTGCAGTCCTCAAAGATTTGCCTGAATGTCTGAGCAGCAGCTCTGCAGTTCAAAGGAACTTTTCAGGTTTGCCTGACAGATATAAGGTCAGAGTGACACATTAAAGATTTCTTAATGAATTATCCAATTGCCATTGGATAATTTCCCATTTCAGGGTAGTCGTATATGCATTTATGTGACTAGAACATGGAAGACTAAGCATCTTTAGCATTTTTAAATATACATTTATATTTGTATAGGAATTTAACAAAAAATAATTGAGGAATGTAAAAAAGTTGTACAGTTGAAGAGCAGCAGAGCAAGAGCAAGAAGAAATTATTTATATTGAGTCTAAATTCTCTGTTTAACATGTCCTCTGTTAAACATCTGAACACTTGATTCACCTTGCACCTAAAAACTTTACTCTCTCCAGTAAAAGATATGCACTTTCACAGTAAATTTAAAACAAGCTTATCTAAACACAATGTCTTGCAAAGGCATACCCCTTCTGTAGTCTCAAAATGCTAACACAGAAATTAGTGAACTCAGTACAGTCAAAAGCGCCTGTGAAAGAGCAAGCACTCTTTTGTCCCAGGCTTGGATGTTACAATACATTTTGGCTGCATCCTTCATGTCTGGCTTTCACAGTGCAAAGTATCTCATCTTCAGAAGAAGTGGAAGATTGAGATAGCTTTGTAGTTTCTGTGCCAGCTAAAAATTTATTCAGAATACTTCAATCTGCCGGCTTTATTTTGTATTATCAAAGGCTTTTATATTGAATTCTGCTACCTGACTCTTTGAAATAGCCACACAACAGCAACTGTCTCTACCCAGAAGATGAAGGAACAAGTCACAAAGCATCCAGATATTTGTTCTCCATATTTCTCTGTCATATGCATACACACACCTATTTACCTAATTTTTCTTCTTTTATTTCCTGTCATTTTAGATGTATTTCATCTTTTATGAGTTCTTGAACCATTTTATCATAGTAGGTGATCTGTTTTGATTAGTATGTATGACTGGTTCGGTACGATCCTATATTATGCTAATCTATCAGCAAAATCTTGTCAGACTAATGATGTTATAACTCAGGGTTACAACAGCTGCCGACATCAGTGGTTTTGGCTGACTTGGTCTTTCCTGATATAATAATATTATATAATTGTGGATAGTAACTACATGATCTAACTGTATGGAAAAGGATGTAAAGGAAACATTGTGCAGGACTCTGTGTCTTCTGGCTTATTTATCTGGACATCTATTTCACTCTGATTCTATACAGCAATAATTGCAGAAGAACAGGTTTCATTTTTTCAAACACAAATTAGTTTTATGGACAAAATATGCTTCAAGGCCAAAAAAGAAAAAAACTGAGGAAATACTCAATAGAGAAGCCACATTTGTAATTACTTATTTTACAGTTACCATGAAAAGAAGTAATTTCCCATATGTAATTTACAACCAGATTTGTTTCACAAATAAAAGATTTTTCCTTTTTTTCCCATTCTGTGCTTCAAGAAAAAGCAAAACAAAAATTAACTTTCCATACGTCTTTCTTGTATGCTATTATAGACATAGTTGAAAACAATGTGTAATTGTCTGTATTTACTTTATTTTCTTCTTTCTTCCCTTGCCTTCCCTTCTTCACAAATTTGTCCAAATATGAAATACAAATGAAAATCCATCTGACTTGCACACAAACCTTTTGAAACCTATTTTCCAAAGACTGCCACACATCAAACACCCATGTAAATTGCTGTTTCTTACAAGGCTGCATAAGGTAATCTTCTGACTGAAATATCCTTACTGAAATACTGCAGGAAAAGTTTGAATTGTGGGTTTTCTTATTTCATTTGGAATTCAGAAGTAATCAAAACTTCAATATTCCTGTTATCTGTGACCTCAAGCTATTTCTGACCAAAGAGAATTAGATGAGTTTGAGCAACGTCTTCATGTAAGCACATGATTAATATTTATCTTGTTTTTCTCTCTTAAGGCTCAAACATCAAAAATTTGATATTACAGGTTCCAGACTGATCCAGCCTTATATGACATGTCAAGGCAAAGACTGATAGTGTACAGCACTTTTCCGTTAGACAAAAGTCAGCATTAAAAATATGAAGATACGTCTATATTAACAGCTTCTGTGGTGTGATAAAAACAGGCCACTAAAGCAGAAGACTCATTGCTCAGGGCCTGAAATCCACACCGCACATGTTTGATCACCCCTTGTGCATAGCAGTTATTCTGGAGTAGCTCAGGGCCATGCTCACAGACAGACTTCCAGTAACAGCTAGACTCCACCTTGATGCAGTTCCTTTGGTGAAGTTTCATCCAAAAGGAATCCATACCTCAAGAGCACTCCATGATGAAAATAAAATGGGCAAAGTGGAAAGAAATGGGAGTTTCATTTCCAAACTCTTTGCTGACCCAAATTAAATTGCTAATGCAAATGCAGTCTCCACAGAGCTGGCATTTTTTCTGTTTTCCTATGTTATCCTCCTCATTTGAAATTCTAGCAGGATAAAAAGACACTGCAAACACTTTCTTTTTAGTGGAGCTGGGTTTCAATGTTTATTTAATTTATTTTTCTATTAAGAATTTGAGTGCTTCAGTCCTGAATGAATAGATAAAAGAATATAAATGCCAACAGATCACTTTGACAAGATTACCAGGTTTGTGCACAGAGTAAGTTGCAGCCATATTTTCACAGGGTTACTTAGAGGGTGATTTCACTGTGAATGCCATACACTGAAATAATCTCTTAAGGGGTACAGGAGAAACATCTAAGAGTTAAAACAGCATATCATATCAGTGATCAGCAACCTATGAAGGTTAAAAATATACAGTAACTGTCTATTTCATCTAAAACCTGCTTACTAAAGGGTATGCCAGATCCATAAACTGCAGTAAAGAAGTCCATAAATACGAGTTTCCATGATGGATGGTGACTACTTGGAATCCTTTGTTAGGACAGCAATCAGCATTTTTAACATCCACAGCCTTTGCTCAGCTAGATTTTCTTGAAAACCAGGATGTGAACGTATTTTAAAATCTTGTAACTTGTCCACCTTTTGTTTTCCTTTGTTCTTCATGAACTATTTTTAATTCTATTCCTTTGAAATTTCCCATTGAATTTTATCAAAGTATTCTGTAGATCATTTGCATTTAATTGCAAAATCAGAACTTTAGGGTCATGATTACACTTGTTTGGTCACGTTTTAAAGACAAAGAAAATTCTAGGATAACCCTAGAACTGCTGTATTAGTGTGTGGAATTTGTCCAGACTTCCAAGGTATGCTAAGAGATTCAAGTTTCAGTTGAAAATGTACTGCTGATTGGCAGAGGATATCACTGTCAGGAACTGCTCTTAAGACCTTTATACATGTACCTAAAGATGAGCCAAGTGAAGAAAATTTCTAGAGAAAAGGTGGAAAAGCATGAATGAAACTATGAGTTTCTTCTTTTTTTACAGTTCCCTGTCAGAATGAGAAAGGGGAAAATGATTCAAAGAAATCATACTTCCTCTCAGCCATTCTCCCTTAAGCCTTAGTGATTTATACAGATTAATGCTGGCAAATAATTTCTGCATTGAACTACACTGGCACAAAAGGGAGACCAAGGCAAAATAAAGGGGTGTAGAAAGCTGCTGTATAGACTTATACTTGTGTCGACTAGTTTCCATATATTCTAAAATGTGTGTAATTCTTCTTTATTTCTTTATACGGGTATACAGTTGGTAACACATCAGCAAGAGTTATAACCTTTAGCAGCATTAGCACTTTATTGATGAAAAGAAGCCTCTTTCCAGATGTATAATAAATGTCATTTTAACTAATCTTCTACTGATTTTTATGCTGCTTACACAAAGTATTGATTCTTTGGGCCACAATAAGAGGGCAAAAGCCACATACTACTCGAAGTCAGTACTTGGTCTCTGTTTTCACTGAAAGATGGTAAGAGATGGCAACTCACAGTAGTCAGGACTCACGTAGGCCAAATGGGACTCTGTCAAATCAGGAAAACTTCATATAGTGGATCTTTATGTTGGTGTAGCTGTGATTTCCCCTCTGTTTTTCAGTCTTAGACACGACTTTTCCCTTATTGTAAGTCTTACAGGCAAACAACAGTGATCCTGAAAAATTTCCAAGGGGCTTGTCTGATCCTTCTTAAATCTCTAGTGAACCATTCTCTGCAGCTCAGGAAATGAACAATTTAGAATTTGAGAGTGAGAGTGAAAGGTTATGCCAAAGGAAAGTAATTCCAGAAGAATCACTATGACATCCTGGGCAAAAAAAGGAACAGTAAGTATGGATCCTTTCTCCCCCCAGATAGCATTATATTCTTATTATTAGCATTTCTTATTCTGTTGCATTGAACCAAAGGGGTTTCAGTTCTTTTAAGACAGGAATGGAACTTGATGCAGCAATGATTTTTCATTAAATTGAACTTTGAGTAGCTTATGGTGACTGCCAACAAGACATAAAGGGAGAATTAACTGAGGCCTTACTGTCATTGCATTGTTTAAGCCAAGTATTCACTGGAGCTCACTCAGGAGAAAACAAATAATATATTGGAATGATTTCATCCTAACCTGTCAAGCAGAAATAAATGCAGACATTGAATCTCAGGGAACTTTAGATAAAATATAGAGAGAAGTAAGCTCTACCACAGCATAACTTTCAGATAAAATTGCTGCCAGAAAACTAGTATAATTTAGAAAGCCAGGCCTGTTATAGTTCCTCTGTTAGTTACTGAAAGATAAATATTTGTATCCACAACAATTTAGGAGAGTCATAAAAGACTTAAATTCTGTTAACTGCTTCTTGTCCAACTGATAGGGTTGCTGAAAGTTATGCCACTTTGAAAGACCCAGATAAATCAGATTTTCTCATTTCATTTTATGACTCTTGGGCTATCCTCCTCTTCTTTTTTAATGAGCCTCTCTTCTCCTCATTTCATTGCTCCTGAGAGATTGTCAATGTGGACAGAGCAACCTATAATGGGTTGAATGAGCTATAGGCTAAAAATGTAAACCAGGAAGTATAAGCAGGCATCGGAATTTAGTGTAACAGAAATATAGATACTGAAAAAAACCCTTTTACTAGTTTTCTAGTAAAAGGAAGAGAGACAAGTGTCAAACATGCTCATTGTGTGATGCACAATCACCAGGCAGTAGAGACACTACAGAGAAAAATAGAAAAGAAGAAAGCATTATATTCATAAACAACAGGAGCATTAAGCGTACTCATTCAACATGTTTTCAAATCACTTCTGTTGTGGTTTTGGGACTGGTAGAGTTTTTTTAGCCAGGAGTAAACAGTGTAAGAGAGGATACTTGAAGGAAAGTCACAGTGGTTAGAGCAGAGGATGAAAAGCTGTAGTGAAGCTAAAAATTCACTTAAATAACTTGAAGAAGAGCATACAGTTAAACAATCTCAACAGAGAAGGTTTAGTACAAATTCATACAATGTAAAGTAATCCTTTGTTGAGATAGCCAGTCTCTGACAAGGTATGGACAGAAATGTCAAGCTAAAAACTTGTGGAGCACTTCACATCTGAACTCCACTGGGGTTCTGGTAGCATTTGGAGAGGAATCTCAACCAATAGAAAGCAATACTGAAGTGAATGGTCTTGCAGTGTTAACACAAACACCACTGAGCTGGCACAGGGAACATCATCTGTTGTATACCTTAAAATATCCAGAAAGTTTAACCTATTTTTGGTCACTAGAGAGTTATCCAAGAAACTCTAGACTAGATGTTGTCTTTAGTATGAAATTCAAGTTTATTCTGCAGGAAGGAGATTGACATCATATTCTTCTGTAAAACGACATAGCCATAAGCTATGGAGATGCAGGAATGGGAATACTCTCCAGCTTTGCTGAAGAAGTAAGCTAATTTGTACTAGAAGTTAAGTAAGTATTAGAGCTCTTAATCCTGTAGACTACTTTAGGGCTATTAGGAAAAAATTCTTCTCCAAAGAATTATTGGCCAGTGGAACAAGATGCCCAGGGAAGTGGTTGAGTCACCATTCCTAGAGGTAATCATGTAGACGTGGCACTTGGGGACATGGTTTAGTGCTGGACTTAGCAGTGTTACATTAACGGTTGAATTCAATGATCTTAGAGGTCTTTTCCAACCTAAATGATTCTATGATTCAATTGACCTGAATCAGTAGAAAGAACACTTCTTCAGAAGTCTCTTTCCAAAGCCAGATTATTACATAACATCAGAAAATATATCTGCCTTTGCCACAGCATTATGTTAATTAATTTTTTTATTCTAAGCAATCTGAAAAACAAATAGTAAAGAAATTTCATGCTGGAAAAAACTTATTTATACCTGTTCTTCTCTGATAATGGTTCACTCAGTAAGCTCCAGGTTTAGGAATAAGAAGTAGCAGTAAACAAACAACCAAACAAACCAAAACCAAAACCAAACATACTCAACAACAAAAACAATAAAAAAAATCTACAAAACCATTGCCCTGCCCAATTTTGCATGACAATTTTAACTACAACTTAGTTAACCTGGACTGCAAACTCATTTGATATCAGTCTGTGTGTAGACTTCTCTTGCCCCATTACTGAATGGGGCTCCTAGGCAGTATTGCACAGAATCACAAACTGTCTTTGTACAAAAGCTGAAAGAAGACGCAGAAAGTCATGAAGAAATAAAAAAGCAGAGAAAATATGGGCTATGCTCATGGTACCTGACTACAGCTTCCTTAAATCTAACCCATAGCTCATGATTTGAAGAAAATGCAAAAGGGAAAAAATAACACATCAGCCAGTCTGGCAATAACATTGCAAGAAACTGGAAAATACTCAGCAGTTTGAAATATATATAATGGCATTTGGTGCAGAAAAGCAAAAGGGAAGTCATCAATCTTTACACATGTTGCAGGAAAAGCAACATTTAACATTTACAATCACTAAAGTTTTCAGGAGAAAATGTAAACTGCATTATAGTACTAAATACCTTGTACTTCAAAACAAATTAACTTTGAATAAATCAGTTTCTCTGTCTGCACAGACTGGGCAAACCACAGATCAGATCTGAAATGCAAGCTTAGTCTAAAGCACACAGAGCCACAGGAAAAATACAGAGTGATCTGTGGAATTACAAAGATGTTTAAGAACAAGAAAGATAAAATGAGCAATTGTTCTTAAGCTCACTGTTTTAATTTCCAGTATTTTATTCCTATCACATATTCAAATATTTCATTTTCTATCACACCAAAAAAAAAAGAATTTGCTGTCCTTAACTAGGTAATAAGAGATATTTGAAATTACTTGAACTGAATTGTTTTAACTTTAAATATTGAGAATTTTAAATGCAAATGCAGACATTAATACACTCTATTAGAATAACATAGTTTTATGATGATACTTGATTTTTCAGAAAATTTGCAACAAAATAATATATGTCCTCAAATTCAAATTTCAAGGCATAGATGACAAATCTGTTGGTTTGGGTTTTGTTAGGTTTGGGGGTTTTGTTGTTTCAAATAATTTCCATCTGGTTAGAAATTCCCATCTAATTATTTCAGTGAGTGTTTAAAACATCCAATATATGCTGAATATATCAGTAATATGAGGCCTTCTTTTGAAAGTTCTGGCAGTCAATAAAACAATTAAACAGACCAGTGTTGGGGAATATTTAGTGCATAAACTAAATATGGGGGCTTTTTCCACTTTTCTAAAAATACGCAGACCTGTTTAATAGTCACTTTTCAAATAATCCACATTAGTGCTCCCATGTACATGGGTAGTATTCAAATAAAATTCAATATATGTTTTAAATGCTAAATAGGAAAAAAAAAGGCACATTCCATGAAAGTTGGTATAAATTTTAAAACATATCTTCAGTTGCCTTTCCTTTATTCTTTCATTGCACAGCCAAATGTTCACAAAATGTGCATATGAACAGTGAAATCCAAATATTCACTTGTGAATTTCAAAAAGCAGTATTATTATATATTATATATTAATACTTCCTTTTGAAATAATCATGTTTATAATTAGATAAATAT
>VZTE01002677.1:157099-167536 GCA_013397775.1 Eulacestoma nigropectus
GTGTTGTTTTTTTTTTTTTTTTTTTTTTTTTTACTGAGATCCTTTTCACATTGTCTTGACATGGTAATATCTCATAGCATAGTTGTATTGAAATAATTTTCCATCAGTTTGACATGACATTGTGTCCCTGGACTTATACTGACACTTAAAACAAACGGAGAATTACTGTTGCTATTTTGCAGAGAAAAAAACCACTGCATTCACAAAACAATTTTGTTTTCACAATAAAATGATCCACTTTAATAACTGCTTTCAATTTCAAATGTCTTTCTTTTTTCTGTTTTTTCACTTTTTTTCCCTTACTACTATAAAAAGCTATAAAACAAAAGCAGAAGTTCATCTCTGCTTATCTGAAAAGGCTTCACATATTGAAATGTATTTAATTTTAAATAAAATACATTAAAAATATACTGTTTGTTACAGCTAAGACATAAAACTACTAAAAAAAACTATATGAAGAACTATATCAAAAGTTTGCAGTTCCATTTTCATGTTTTAACATGATGACCACATTTCTGTTACTTTCATATTCCAAGCTAAAACCAAGATCATGAACATGGACTAAAGGGAAGATAATTGGAGTGAGATTATTTTCATATCTTGCTATTTGTCATTAAGATTCTTTTCATTAGTGACTCTGAGATAAAAATTGGCAAATAACAAAATTTGTCAATGGCTCAGAGTTTGAAAGTAAACATATAAGGGTCAGACTATCAGCAAGAACTAGGTGACATTAAAAAATTGGAATAAAATGACATTTAATAGTGCAAAATAAAAGCTATGTCTCTGTAAAGGTCAACAAGGATGTGTTATAAACCTCAAGATCAACACTGAACATAAAATCTGCCTATGTGATGTGATCGTGAGAAAAAACCCCAAGGCTATATCAGGCCAACTATTTCAAACAGAAAAAAATATGAATACCATTATAGAGTATACTGAAATACGGGATTGTATTTTTGTTGCAAATATCCAGAGAGATTAATGCTAACTGGAAGGCCATCAGGAAGCATTACCACGACTATTTCCAGGAGGGAGATGAAGTGTCTGTCATACAAAAGGAGTAAAACAACTGGGCCCTTCTAAGTGCTAGCAGAGAATATGGTTTTCTCATCAAGATTCAGAGAGAATGAAATTATCTCTTTTCAGGGAGAAGAAACATTTCAGTTAGAGGACAACGATAACACAAGAAACAAAGATGTGTTTGCTGGTTATAAACATGGCTAGGCTCCTCCAAGAAACTGTCTACCTAATTAAACTTCTGTTCTTCCGAAAAAAAAGAGAGAACTGTCTTTCTCTCAAGAAGTTTTAAGACCAGATAATGCCGCTAAATTGATTTATATACCAAAACACTTACATCAGCAATGTGTGTTTTTACTAACTGCATGACTTTTCCAGCCTGTGAGACAGTGCAGCCAGGAGGAAGGTCGTGTCATTCAGTGCAGTGGTGCCAATGCTGCAGTATATGGTCCAGGGCTCTAGGGACCTGTGTTTCCTGGAGGTTAAAGACACAGTCCTGGATCCTGGGGAATGCCATTGGGTTCCTCAACAATGTCTTTTTTGTGGTTACCTCTACAATTCTTAAGTGCCTTTAGGTATACGTTTGAATACAAAATAGCTTGCTATGGAATCTTGACTTCTCAAACTGGGCTGTTTTATTATGATTTGTTGGAGCCATTGTCAGTGCTGCCAATCCTCCTGTTCAGGTAACTTCTGGACATGCTGATGTCCAGCAGACTGTGTTCTTTGTCTATATATTTCCTTAAGTGCACCAAAACTACTCTGTTGTTTGCAACAGGTTTGTATCCTATTTCATCTATTTCTGTTACAGCAAAAAGTCAAAGTTCATCAGCTCATGCCAAGACCTATGCTAACTTCAAGTAACTCATGATAACTGCTACAGCAGTGGGGCCAGGAAACACAGCTGGTTTTAGTCTTGAGATTAAAATTATTAATATATGATTTCTCTCTGAGATCTACCCACCATGGGTGACTAGACAAAGGTCTCTTAAGAGTACTAAGAACCTCTTCTCCCAAGTCTTTAATGTGGACCTGCTTTTCACAGATCTTTGCCAGTTTTAGTGTGAGTGCCTGTGCTCACACTCATAGGCCACAGTAAAGCTCTGCGTTTTCTAGTGCTGGTCAAGTGCTATCAAAAGAGAATAAAAATGGGAAATTGTGTAAAAGCAATTGAGAATAGTGAAGAGTATTTAATGGATAATGGATGACAGCAGTAGTTTATGAACACTGCCCGTTTGGTTGAGGTCAATGCTTGTGTGATTGCCTGTTGCTTATGCATTTATGAGTAAAAAATTCAGAAGAATTTTCCTTTGAACACCAGCTGACATATGTGCGTTAATACAAACTGATCTGAAGTGCCTCAACAATACAAGGTGACTGAGTCATGGTCCACATTTTATGCCAGTCTGCCTCTGTTCATCAGGTACATGATTTTAAGAGACAGTCAAGGAGCACATTTTCAATAACATAAATTTAAACTTAAATAGACAGGTTAAGGTGAGGTTAAGGTTAGGTGCTGAAACCCAGACTGTTGCTGTCTTTTTCACAAGTAATATACACATTGGAGTGCATCTACAGCTTATAAAGACCATTTTAAGCAATCAAGCCAAAAAGGAGAAAGGGGTATATTTAAATGCAAACCTGAATAATCCAGAGCTTTAAAACATCAGTCAAGCCTCCTTAAACCATGCTGCTGTAACTGATTGAAGTAGCCTCAGAACTTTAAAATTAAGTGAGCTGACACGTCAGGATAACATTGATTTAGCACATATTGGTCCAGGTGAAGTAATATTGAACATAACAGGATGACGGCATATTATATATAACTGACAGAAAGCTGTCAGAAAACAGTTTTTACAAAAAGTAAGTCTAAGTTGTTTCTCTAATTTTGGCATGCATTACAATCACTCTTCTGCAAAGTTTTAGTTACAGTATCAGCAACTTATCATTCCGAAGGACCATTTCATTACAAAAAAGGTGGTTCTGCAGAGGTCATAGAACAAGAATGGCAAATATCATGCTGGTTAGCTCTGGATATTATTTTGTTAGCTTAAGCAAATCAATACATTTGTGAATTTTTTGACAGCTGAAGGTGTCATTATTATAAGGATAAAATTAATATAACTAAATTAATTATAAGCCATGTAATTATAGTTTCCTTATTTATGCTTCCCAACAAAATGATAGTAGAAGCTCCAAGCAGGAAGGCTTTTCAGAATTACTGACTTTGTCTGTCCTTGAGATCAGAGGATTTTGGAAAAGAATGTCTGTCAATGGCAAAAAATGATTTTTTAAAAATAAGAATGTGGAGTAAATTGTCAAAAGGAAAAGAAATATATTAAAATTTCAGTCTTGAAATAAGCACATTTTCTTTTTTTGTGAAAGATAACTATTGAAATGGAGGAACATGCTGAATGCCATGCTGAAAGACATACCGAGACCAAGGTAAAGAACTTTTTGTCAAAATACATCTTGATTTTTTTGATGTAAGATTAGATTTCTGACAATTTTGCCAAGTCTGCATTGTTTCTTAGGTAGAGGATTAAAGCACAAAAATTTCCAGAGCAACCAACAGAAAAAAACAGGTTTGAGTCCCTTGACTACATGCTTTTTCAGGGCTTTACATCTTCATGTTCATGTTATCCACTTTCAACAAAAATCTACATAAAAAATTAATCTCATTCTTCTTGTTCTTATTTACCTTTCTGCTTTGTTCTTGGAATGAGGGATTTGGTGGTCATAATTCTCCCTTTGACCTTTATGTCTCTGAATAGGATATGTCAGCTTCAGCTTGGCCACAAAGAAATTCTTTGCGATAGAGGATGGAAAAACTTACAAGTTTCACTACAAGCATAGCCCAAAGCAATGTATTTTTTGTACTTCAGTATAAATACATATTTTCTTAGATTCTCCTCTAATTCTATGGAAGAATGCTTTTCAAATTATTTTGCAGAGATGAGCAGGTCTGAAACAGCAAACCATATTTTATAAAGTCCTGTTGTGCATACAAGGGTATTTGGATCCCCCTGACTCATTACTGTAGGAATGTTTCAGTTTCTTGTCAATGCAGCTTCAAGTCAAACCTTTAGAGTGGAGAGAGGGGTCTACAAACCCAATACCTTTTAATCATGGCCCTATGTGCATATCTATATATATACATCACGGACTGAAAAGAGTATAGAACTGTGAAAAATGTTGGTCCCACTTCTCTGATCAAATATTTATAAAAGGGATACTATGCAATGATTTATTGTCTGGCACACTGTTTTTCTGCATATACCTTAATGCTCTGTAGGTCTTCTGCTAGTGGAAGCAAGCATATCTACATATTCCAATATTTGCTCTTAATAAATCTATAATGTATGGAGACTTCGGTGTTTTCCAGGGGGCTTAATTTTTAAAAATTATGTAAAGTAGAGAGTGGATTACTGAGTGAGCTTGCAGTCAGTACTTTTTGACCTAAATTATGCTTACAAATTAACCAACAGGAAGGTGAGCAGGAAGGCTAAGGGGATCAATTGATTAGTGTCACAGTGAGCAGGTTAGCTCACACTGCAGTGGGTTTAGTATGTTATTTTAAATGGGAAAAGAAATAGAAACAAACAAGCAAAGATCAAAGCCAATCTGCTATAAGATGTTCTCTTGATACTAACTTTATTTAAAAATGGGATGGCCTTAAGCAAAATTTTAATTTTTTTACCCCCATCTAATCTTCCTGCTGAGAACAGAAGATTCTTTTCTTTGTGGTTCAAGATGAGGTTATTCTCTTGGTCTTTCACACAGCAGAGATCAGATGATCTCACAAATAACAAAGTAGTAACAAAAATAACCAGACACACACATAATTTTACAGCTAATCCTTAACGTCTATTGAAATCAGATTATGTATGAATAAAATGCTTAGATTTTATTAAGGTGCTTCTCCCATATTGTAAATTGCATTATCAACACACTAGTCAATAACATATTTTGAAGTGAAAAGGGGAAAAAAATCTACCAACTTTGAGCTAACTTTTTTTCTGATCATGTTTTAGTGACCAGGGAGTTTAAAGAAGGGAGACAGAGCAAAAGGGAAACAACAAACTGCTTAAGTAACAAGGAGATGGGTATCACATGAAGTTCCACCTATAGTTCACACCATTCTGTCAGCAAGTGTCATTTGTTGCAGGTGTAGCACATAGAAGATGAGGTACAATAATCACCACAGAAAATAAGGTAATTAGCCAATTATCCAGAGACTACACTCTTCTACACTCTCTTTTAAACCTGATGTTGACCTTAGTTGTCCTACATTAATGGAATAAGCCTAGCGTCAGAGAGCTGGCCAAACTTGTTCTTGACTATCATTCTTAGCATACCTCCATGCTATAATTCTATTATGCAAATGGATAACTATGCGTTACTAATATAAATGTATTATAATGGCATCAGAATTATATAATTAATAATGAAGAGATTGCTATATATTTAATAAAGGTCACATTTTCAACTATTAATTGAATGTGAAATGTTGATTTGCAGATTAAAAGGTGTAGAATCCCTTGTCAAAGCCCAGTAACTGTCACATACTCTAATTCTCATTCCTTTCAAACATCAAATCCTCTTATGCATCCCTTTCTCTAATGACCAGAAAGAGACCCTGTCTACACTGGTTATTCTTATTACCAATGTTTTTTTCTGAATTTAGTAGTTGAAATTAGAAGCACATTTCTTTGACAGTTTTTCTTAGGAGTTTTCTACCTAATTGAGCTACAATGTTATACTTTCTTCATAAGCACATAAAGACAACCTCTTATGAATTAGGATCTTTTTAATAGCAATGGGTACCATACTATAAGATCATTAACCTACCAAAACATAGCTTTCCAAAACTCAAAACATCTTTTACATTGTGCAATTTCTGGTAAAGGATTCCTTATGTTGGTGTCTGTTACAAAACACAAAGGTTTTTTTAAACAAATGTATCTACAAGTGGATTTAACAGAATTGTTTTGCTGACTACTTTTATCACGTTCCCTTCTATCCACATGAAGTGACAAATGAAAGTAGTTTAAGTAAAATTCATATCAACCAAAGGAATATATCATCTTCATTATATCGTTTATGCAAGAATTAACAACTTTTCACATCAGCTGTGATCCTCAGTGTGATTTCTATAATGTAGACTTATTTCAGTTGCCAAAGTGTTGGCACCTGGTGCTACTTGAAACATCCTGTTGTACCAGAGACTCTGCACAGGACCAGCAAACGCAATCTAGAATCTACAAATGACCTTTGCCTACTTAGTACAGCACAGCAGCTAGAGGCCAGACACGATGCTCTGGAACACAAGTGGTATTAGGTGCCTTTATTTAGGCAAACTAATCGACACTGCTCTTCTATCCCTGCACAGACCAAGCTTCTGAAACCAAGATGCACTATTTAATTTTGAAAGCTGCTGTATAAAAATGCATAGTACACTACCATTTTTGTTCTAAGCAAACACTGTTGATTTTATTATTTTTATGTCCCCATGCAAACATAGGATTTGACTATGAGCCTTTAATTCTAGCTTTAATAAGTAATTGGGTTTTATTTTTCGGAAATGCTAGGTTTAGAGTACTATGTGAATTCCATGTCATTACATGCTGTTGTATCCTGTCTTCCTTTTATTATGAAGTTCAGAAACTAAATTGGTCTGCTGCTGAAGGATCTGAATATACTAAATAAAACTTCACTAGCAACATTAAATATTCTGGAAATGTATGGAGGAATTACTGTTGTGTCAGAAAAACAACCCAAATTTATTTTAGTCATATGTTTAAGATGTCATTTGCAGATCATTCCTCTCCTGAACTCATTTTGTCACAAAAGAAAGCCAATATGGATATGCATCTACAGTCATTACTGAATTGAAATATCCCAAGCTGTGAAAATGTCTGCTGATAAAAGCAGAAGCTATTGAAAAGAGAGGTCAATGTAATGTGTTTATAGCTTGCACTACAATTTCTAAACTGTGGTAGGCAATCAAAATAAAACTGACGGCTATTATCTAGGTAACACCAACTTACCCATTAGGAGGACAGATAAACATTTTGTCACCTTTAGGACTCATAAGAAAATTTATAGTAGGCCACATATGACAATTGACATATGGTAAACTGCTAAATAACCAAAATTCATCAAGTAGCTGGAACTTATTGCAACGGGATTTTATGGACTGTTAAGAAGGCACGTATAAACATACACAATTTTGATCACCTTATAAAGACTGAAAGCCAGAAAAATCTAATTGAGAATGCATTTTGTCTACAAGATCAAACCACTTAGATGAAAGACGAAGTATAGCATAATGACGCTCAATGCCAATTAAAGCACCAAAGCACCAAAAGCACCAAAAGCTCTTTAAACAGTACTAGGAGCAGTGAAAGCAGAGTAATATTTTCACTGAAATTTCTTTGTGGAATATTTATGACATGGTGATCCTACACAAAATAAAAAATGCAAGTGAAAGGACAAATCTTTTCTTATATTTTAAATATGCTAAGAAAACAAGTGACTGTTTTTGTTAAACAAGGGCATTTTATCCAGATTTATATTTTTATATTTATAGTTGACAGTATGAAAATATACTAAATCGTGTTTCTATATGTAGGACATGAATAGTTTTCTTAAAATTTTGAGTGTAGCTTTTTCAAAGTAAATAAAACTATGACAAAGCGTGAAAAGAAGGTAAAGAAGTGAGGACAGGAAAAAAATGTTTGATCTTGGTTAATCTAATAATGTAGCATAAATTCAGCCCACTTGCAAATATTCTAATTATTTTATAGAATACTAATAGGAATCTTTGGAGAAGATTTGTAGGTATGGGGGACAAAACTTTTCTATGAACTTCCACCAGGATGAAAGTGCTGTATGAACAGACCGAAAGAATAAGAAAAAAAAGAAGAGATATTTCTCTAAATATGAATGTTCTCTGATTGCTTATGTCTTTGCAAAAAGCATTTAAAAATAAGTAGATGGCTGGCCTGCAGTACAATCTGTAGGAAAGTTTACTGTGACCCAAAGCAGAAAGCTACTTTTCAAAATAGAGCACCAATGCACTCCATTTTTCAAAGAATTACCAGGAATTTCCAAGAATTGTAGCTTATCACTGGAACAGCAAAACCTTCTCAGAGAAAATGTTTCAGTACAAAACAGAACATGCACATGAAGGGGAAAAGTAGGAAGACAAGACTGCTGTAGCAGTTTGGGCTCTGTCTCAATATCTCAGACAGAAAATCTTTAACTGCTGTATTTATGTGAGTGGGTCAAGTATTCTAGCAAAGAAATTATTCTACCATCTAGCAGGCCAGGGTCCTGTGAGATTCATGTGTTTGCCTTATTAATATTACTTGAAGTTATACAATTTCCTTCTCTAGAAAACCTATTGGGCTAAGAGCAGAGCAACAGAAAAGCTAAGCTTACCCACAGAATTTCTCCATGGAATATATGTGGAAGCATTGAGAGGCCTCCTGAATGGCTGACATGGGGCTCCCAAACATTAATTCCGAATTATAATTTATTATAATACAATTCAGCATTGACCGAAGAAAAAGAGGAATACCTTGACAAACTAAAGTAAATATAGAGAATAAGAAGGATTTTAGAAATTACTAAACAAGGTAAGTCTGCATGTCACAGGAACATGTTTTGTCTCAAATTCTACACTAGTGATAGACACGCCAGTTATCTGGATTACAGAAAAACCCACAACTACTTTTGCATCTTTTATGAGAACTCTCACGGTATCTTAGTCACCATACTACCCAAGCCTACTGCAAGATTATCCTTATTTAATAAAGAAGTTTAACATATATGATTAAATACTAGAGGCTAGAGATAAATCTTCTTAAAAAAATATGTTGTAATTCAGCAACTGTGCATGTGGTGGATTTATGATAGCTACTAAAACTCTTGGACTCATATTTTCTATCTTTTTGACACTTACAAAAGGGTTCCTAAAATGTCATTAACATAGATAATGTTTTGTTTTCATGGGAGGATCGAATTCCCTCACAAGAAAAGTACATGTCATCTCATTTCTTGGTCACTGAAGACTGCATATTGTCAGCTTTAATTTCTTTGTTTTTTGTGACCAGTTTCTTCTCATGGTTCTATCACTGCCATGTTAGAAGACAGTGTTCCTTTCACTTCCAGTCTTCTATTAGGGTCAAGGTTGTCTTCATCATTAGTATCCATACACAGCTCTTATTTCAGGAATATCCCAAAATCCCCTTTTGCCTGAATAAAATTTACCAGACTAATAGCATCTCATGAGAACTTAGTAATTCTACTTTTTTGCATTACCTGGTATCATCCTTCAGTCATTTCCTAGCAGCTGTTTCACTACCTTATTTAATTTAGTTAATTTATGGAATTATCCTGCCTAAGAGGTGTGCAGAAGCTGTTTTCTTCCATTTTTAATGCGCAATCTCTTCATTAGAATATATTCTTTTCATATATTTCATAACAGATAGAACTTTTTTTCTGTAGGGAATAGTTCTCCATGCCATACATACAGACTTTTCAGAAGACAATAAATACACCTGCTGTGTTCTGCAGCAGAATGATTGTGTCAAGGGAGGCAGCTGTTATTTGCCACAGTACCAGCTGTTCCATCCCATAACTCATATTAAAAACTAGCATGTTTTATCATTCTCTCAGATTCCTTATTGTGCTTACAAATAAAACTGAAGTCATGCACTGCTTTTACCTTTTAAGTTCCCCAAGAAGTAATTCCTGCTTAACATAATTCTTCATGTGGTAATATCCCAAAATTATTCTTGCAATGATTTAATACTCTTTTTACACTGGTATGTTTCTATATCTAAATGTATTTGATAATGTAGATTTAACATTAGTGATTTTTAATAGCAGGTCTCACAACTTAACTATAATTAAATTATCACATCTCTCTGCCAATGGATAACTCTATTGACATCTGATCTGTCCATCGGACGGTGTTGATGCTTTGATGAAAATCAACACTATCCAGAAAAAAATAACTTCACCTTTTTCCTGTTTCATACTAAGATAGGACAACCCTCAGTATTAAGACAGGTTGGGGGATAAAATGATTGAGAACTGTTTTGCAGAGAAGGGTTTGGGGGTGCTGGTGAATGAGAGAATGGAGATGAGCTGGAAATGTGCATTTGCAGCACAGAAACCCAAGTGTGTCCTGGGCTGCACCAAAAGCATTGTGGCCAGGAGGGTGAGGGAGGGGATTCTGCCTCTCTATTTCGCTCTGGTGAGACCCCACTTGGAGTGCTGAATCCAGCTCTGGGGTTCCCAGTACAAGAAATACATGGACTGGCTAGAGCTTATCTAGAAAAGGGCCATAAAAAAGGTCAGGGAGATGGAACACCCCTGCTGTGAGGAGAGGACAGGAGAGGAGAG
>VZTE01002678.1:8783-26237 GCA_013397775.1 Eulacestoma nigropectus
TCCGGGGGGGGATGGAATTGTCCGGAGGGGGATGGAATTGTCCGGAGAGGGGTGGAATTGTCCAGAGAGGGGTGGAATTGTCCAGAGGGGGATGGAATTGTCCAGAGGGGGATGGAATTGTCCATATTCCTCCTGCTCCTCGCTGCTTCCCCACTGGAAAATGGAGCCACAAATCCTCCCAGGAGCTGAATTCCAGGCTCTGCTTCCCTGCCCAGCAGTTCCCACCTTTTCCCGGGAATCGGATGGCTCCGGGTGGTTTTAAAGGGGTTTCTCCAGGACGCCGAGGGGCCGGCATTCCCAGGTCATTCCCGGCTCTTTTCCAGCCGCAGGGAAGGAGGAACAGGCAGGAAATCAGCTGGAATCGCCGCTGCAAAGGGCGAATGGAGCAATAATTCCTGGGAATAATTCCTGGATGCGCCCTGACACCCCCTTATCCCTCCATCCTTAGGCTGAATTAATGGATATTTAATTAAAGGGATGTTTAATTAAAGGGATGTTTAATTAAACCTGTATTTAATTTATAATTTAATTTAGAAATCAAAGGTGGGAAAAGGCGCCGATTCCATCTTTTCCTTCCCTCCCGCACTTCCACTCTCCTCACAGGGAGTTTTCCACTCGTTTTTACTGGAGCTTGGAATATTCCAGGCTGGGAGCTGGTTGCTCTCGGAAGGAATCGGAGCTCGGGGGGATTCGCTGGAAAATAAAATCCTAATTAAAAATATCTCCCGGATTTTTATTTTTTTGGGATGAGCCAGCTCCCGGCATCAGGGCACGGATCCCGCCGAGTCCCCGCAGCCGTGGAATCCCGTGGGATGCTCCCGGAGAAGTCCTCAGGTGGCTCTGGGAACTCGGGAATGTCTAAAAGGGCTTTTTGTGGGATTTTCTGCCGCTCCAGCACTGATGGGAGCGGGGGATATGGGGGGTGCGGAATTTTCACACCTGGAGCTTCCAGCCGGGAAAAAGCCAGGATTAGCTCCCTGTCCCGAGGCTGTCCCAGCTCCCGCTGCGGGAATTCCGGGACGCGGCGCTTTTAAAGGGCCCTAAAAGCGCCGTGGCCGCGGAATTAATGAGGCGTTAATGAGGGAGAGGTCTCATTAAGGAGCCGAACCGCGGCTGCCTGGACCGAGCTGGGAATAATTAGGGATGGAAATTTATCCCGAGCCCTCGGCTCCCTCCTGCAGCGCTCCCAGCTGCTCTTCCCGGTTTTATTCCCTCCAAAACGCCCGCTGGAGGCTCCAGCTCCTGTCCCGCTGCTCTCTCCCCGCTCTTTTCCCCCGGAACATTCCCGGTGGAAGCTTCAGCTCCTCCAGCTCGCTCTCTGTTTCCCTGCTGGTCTCTCCCTGTTTTTTCCCCCAGAAGATTCCCAGTGGAAGCTCCAGTGGAAGCTCCAGCTCTCTCTCCCAGTTTCCCTGCTGCTCCTTCTCTGCTTTTCCCCCCCAAAAGATTCCTGGTGGATGTTCCAACTCCTCCAGCTCTCCCGGTTTCCCTGCTGCTCTCTGCCTGTTTTTCCCCAGAATATTTCCCCAGAATATTCCCAGTGGATGCTCCAGCTTTCCCGGTTTTCCTGCTGGTCTATCCCTGGTTTTTTTCCCCCCGAAAGATTCCCAGTGGATGCTCCAGCTCCCCCAGCTCTCTCTCCCAGTTTCCCTGTTGCTCTCTCCCTGGCTTTTTTCCCCCCAAAACGCCTGGTGGATGCTCCAGCTCTCCCAGTTTTCCTGCTGCTCCCTCTCTGCTTTTTCCCCCCAAAAGATTCCCGGTGGATGCTCCAGCTCCTCCAGCTCTCTCTCCCAGTTTCCCTGCTGCTCTCTCCCTGATGTTTTCCCCCAGAAGATTCCCAGTGTTGCTCTCTCCCTGGTTTTTCCACCCAAAATGCCTGGTGGATGCTCCAACTCCCCTCCTGCTGCTTTCTCCCGGTTTTTTCCCCCAGAAAATTCCCAGTGGAAGCTCCAGCTCTCTCCCACTCTCCCTGCTGGTCTCTCCCTCAATCAGCACCCCTAGGAAGGGCTGAGAGGGATTTTTGGGATCTTTCCTTCCCAGGGAATGTGGGCAGAGGGGTTGGAACACGGGAGAGCTCTGGAAAGGCCCTAAATCCCTTTGGAGGAGATTCCAGGGCTGGGACTTGGTGGCAAAAAAAGCTTGGGAATGGAGGAATTCTCTCCTCAAGAGCACCCAAAAGCTGAGCCTGGGTCAGGGATTGAACCCCAAACACAGAAGAAAACCTTGGGAACCGGAAGCAGGAAGAATCCTGGAATGGTTTGGGTTGGAAAGGACCTTCAGGATAATCCCATTCCACCCAATTCCATGGACAGGGACACCTTTCCCTATCCCAGCCTGCTCCAACTTGGACATTTCCAAGGATCCAGGGGCAGCCACAGCTTCTCTGGGAAGCTCTGTGGACTCCAAAGGGTTTGGATCCTCTTCCCTCCCTCAGGAAATCCAGCAGGATCCGTTCTGCTGCCCTGAAATCCCAAGGAACGCCCTTGTCCCAGGCTCATCCCACCGGGAATCGGTCCCACCAAACCTCCCAAAAATCCTCAGCTCCCTCCCGCTGCCCTTCCCCGCCCTTATTTTGGGTGAACCGAGCCAAGGAGGGATAAATCCAAGGAGAAATCCAAGGAGAAATGCAAGGATAGAGCGTCTGGGAGTGGGAAGAGCCAAACAAAGGCAATGGAGAGCATCAAATCCCCATGGGAGCATCAAATCCCCACGGGATTGGAGCAGGAGCAGCCTCGGGACATCAAAGACCCCGCCAGGGCCTTTTTTATCCCAAATTCCATCGATCCCAAGTAAATTCCTGCCAGTCATCGGGCGGGGAGAGAAGAGGCGTTCGGCTCCTAATTAAAACCTCATTAAGGCAAATTTGGGCTCCCGGAGTGGGAATGGGGGGGTTGGGATCGGGAAGGGCTCAGTGGGATCCCGTTATCCCTTCCCACGGGATATCCCCAATAAAATCCTGCTGGAAAAGCCAAATCCATTCTGCCTTCAGAGCGGATTTGCCTCAATTCCCCCATTCCTGAAACCGGGATGCGCTTCCAAGCAGCCGAAATTCGGGAATCTCCATCCCCGCCTCTTCCCTGCCGCGCGCCCGCCCAGAAAACCCCGGGATGAACCTTCCGGAATTCACACAAGGAGGCACCAGGGGGGCTGTAAGAAAAAGCAATGCAAAAATCCAGGTTTTTTTATTCCTCGGAAGTCCAAAATCGAAAATAGCTTTGAAATTCCGCAGGGAACGCCGGGAACACACGGAAAAGCCTCATATACAGAGACAGATAAATTAAAGGGGAATTCTGCAGACAAGCCAGAGGGATGGAGAGATTCCATATGTACATTTCCATGGAAACCATTTATACACTTTATTACATTTACAAAAAAAAAGCGGATTTTTTTTTCCCACTACTTTTTTTTTTCCTAGGATCATGAAAAGAAAAAATTTACAGTTTCGTTTTTTTTTTTTTCTTCTTTTTTTTCCAGCTGTACAAACTTTTAATTAATAAAAATATATCTCTGTACAAAAGAGGGATTGGAGCTTTTTTTGTGGTTTTTTAATATTTTTTCCCATTTTTTTCCCCCTTTTTTCCTTTTTTTTTTTTTTTTTTTTTCCATTTTTTTTCCCATTTTTTTTCTTTTTTCCCCTTTTTTCCATATATTTTTTTTTAACCATATGCAAGTCCTCTGGGCACAAGAATGGAGAATGGCACGGAGCAGATCCCAGCCAGCTCGCAAAAAAAACCCCGGGATAAATCCCTTTCCCACTTCCTTGGCTCCCTGGGCAACAGCAGGAAAAGGGAATTTGTGGATCCAAAGCAGCAAATTCCGTTGAAGTTGAGCTCCCCCCTCTCCCTGCCTGGGTGGTTTTAAATATTTTGGATTTATTTTACACTCCTGGATGTGACTTTCTCCTGGTTTTCCCATGGAACGAGCGGGTGTGGGAGGCTGATGTACGTTTGCCTGTGCATCACACGGAGTAGCCAGAACAGGATTCCCTGGAATCTTGACAGGAACCTGGAATGATCCAAGCTCTGTTTCCAAGGATTCTTGGAGTTTTGGGCCCTGGAATTGGGATCGGGACACGGCGGGGCAGGATTGGAGCAGGGGTTTGGGTTGGGGCTGTGGGGTTTTTAGGGATAATGGAGCTTGGAAAAGACCACGGATGGGCCAGGAGAGCGCAGCAGGAGGCAGGGAAGGATCCAAGGATTCCAAGGGTTATCCTGGCCTTGTTCCAGCAGTGGGAGGATGGAACGATGGAGAGGAGACAACGGAAAAAGGGGAATATTCCCTTTGTGTCCCACGAGCTGGGAAGGACAGGCACCATCCCAGCCCATCTGCCCATGGAATTCAGCCCTGGAATCCTCTCCAGCCAGGAGCACACCTGACTCCGGCGTGCCCAAATCCATGTGGGAACACTTCCCTGACTCCTGCCCACGCTGGATCGGGGCTCTGGCTCCGGCTCCCACTTCCCAGAGAGAAATCAGAGCGCCTTGGTGGGATTTTTGGGAGCACAGGTGGCATTTTTGGCAGGCTGGGAATTCTGCTCCCTCTGGGAGAGCTGAAGGAGAGCCAGGAGTAACAAAAATAAAATATTTCCACACTTACACCCAGAAAATAAGGATAATCCAACAAAAAACCCCAAATTATCCCGTGGTTTTCTGCAGGCAGAACCTCAGGGAGGGGAAAATCTGTGCTGGAATAGGAGCATGGATGGAAACCCCCATTCCAAAGGGTTCATCCGGATTTCCCTTGGAGCCTCCTGGACTCAGTGACCTGGGAATGGCACTTCTGCCTCTCCTGATCCTAAAAAAAGCGGCTCCAAGCAAACTCTGGATCATGAGGAGCAGCTCTTCTCCCCTGGGAGGGCAGGGAAATTCCAGGCTGCCTTCCCTGCTCCCACAAAATCCCAGGAAACCTTGGTGCCCCTGGGAAATAACGGGAGCGGCTCAGGCTGGGAATTCAAACTCCTCTCGCGTTGCCATTTGGAGGATCCGTCTGGAAAGGACGAAGGATTTGGGAAGCTTTTGGGGGAATTGGTGTTTGCTGAGCTGTTTTTGTCCCTTTGGATATTCCTGTCCCCTCTGGAATCATCCGGCAGCCAATTCCTGATCAGGGATTTGGGCCCAGCTCAAATCAGGGGGAAATGTTTCCTTCCCATCCCAAAAATCCAGCCAGGGGCAGGAAAAACCCAGCCAGGAATGGCCAAAGGAAAATCCAACACAGGGAAGAGGGGAAAAGTTTCCCAAGTTTTGGGAAGGTCCTGTTTGAAAACACTTCCTGGGGTAGAAAATCCTACAAAGAAATAACCCAGAAACCCAAACAAAGACAAATCCTTGTCCTGGATCCAGGGGATTTCCATGAATCCAACCAGGAATGCCCAAAGGAAAATGAATCACAAGGAAGAGGGGAAAAGGTTTGGGAAGCTTTTCCCAAGTTTTGGGAAGGTCCCGTTTGGAAACTCTTCCTGGGCTAGAAAATCTTACAAAGAAATAACCCAGAAACCCAAACACAGAAAACCCAAATCCTCATCCTGTCCCACCCAGGTGTTTTCCATGAATCCAGCCAGGAATGCCCAAAGGAAAACAAAGCACAGGCAAGAGGGGAAGAGCTTTGGGAAGCTTTTCCCAAATTTTGGGAAGGTCCCAGTTGAAAACTCTTCCCCTGCTCAAGCCCTGGGGTAAAAAATCCTATAAAAAATAACCCAGGAACCCAAACTCAGACACACAAATCCTCATCCTGCCCCATCCAGGTGCTTTCCATGAATCCAGCACCTTGTGCACAACCTCTTCGTCGCCCAAGCTCTTCCCAAAGTTCAGGGGCAGCTGGAGGGACCCTCCCAGCTCCTTCCAGGAACACCGGGAGCAGCTGGGGAAAGCCTTCCCACCGCTTCCAGGCCCTCCCTTCCCGAGGGCTTGGAGCGGGGCTGGGAGCCCCCGGCAGGGCGGGAAGCGGAGCCGGAGCAGACCTTCGGCCTGGCGATCCAGCGGGATGCAGGAGGTGGATCCAGCAGCCCCTCGGGAATTCCAGGGAGGTGCAGCAGCTCCTCCGCGGCCTCGGCAGGGGCGGGAGCAGGGGATGGGGAGGGATGGATGGATGGTGAGGTGGGACAATCATCCACTGGCCACCGACCCCGGGAATCTGGGATGGGGAAAGGGAAAAGAAGAGTTCGTCGCGACACAGGGAAATCCTGGGGAAGTGGCTTTGTTATCCTAAACTCGGAATATTCCAGTCTGGAAGGGCTCTACAATCCACAGGGAACTTTTGATTGCTTGGAGGTTGTAAATCCCGGATCCCTGTGCAAAATTCCCTGTCTGGAGTCACCCAGGGAAGGATCCCTCTTGGAGATCCATTTTTTCCTGTTCCCACCACAGGTTTTTGGGATTTCCTTGGCCACTGACCCCCCTGGAGGTCCCCAACCACAGGGGATGCTGGTTTGGGTCAGGCCCTGGGCAGAGCTGATCCCTTGGAAGGGATCCACAGGGATCCCAGGATCACTGAGCTTGGAAAAGCCCTCGGAAATCATTGAGTCCAACACCAGCCCATGGCACCGAGTGCCACATCCAGGCTTTCCTTGGACGCCTCCAGGGATGGCGACTCCAAAGCTCCCTGGGCAGCCCCTTCTGACGTCCAACCACCCTTTCTGGGAATAAACTCATCCTGATTTCCAGCCTAAACCTTTCCTGGTTCTTAAGGCTGTGTCCTCTTGTTCTCTCAACCCTCAAATCCAACTCGTGGCCCTGCAAGGACATTCCAAGATCCACAAAGATCCCTTGGGCAATCCTGGGCCTCCTGTGGGCAGTGCTCCCACAGAGCTAAAAGGGAGTGGGTTTAGATGGGATATTGGGAAGAAATTCCTCCTGATTTCCAGCCTAAACCTCCCCTGGGGCAGCTTAAGGCTGTCTCTTGTCCTATCAACCCTCAAATCCA
The DNA here is from genome assembly GCA_013397775.1 of Eulacestoma nigropectus. Taxonomy (NCBI): domain Eukaryota; kingdom Metazoa; phylum Chordata; class Aves; order Passeriformes; genus Eulacestoma; species Eulacestoma nigropectus. Next base: position 15,699 of record VZTE01002678.1, read on the forward strand.
ACTCATGGCCCTGCAAGGACATTCCAAGATCCACAAAGATCCCTTGGGCAATCCTAGGCCTCCTTTGAGCCACCTCTCCCACAGAACTAAAAGAGAGTGGGTTTAGGTGGGATACTGGGAAGGAATTCCTCCTGATTTCCAGCCTAAATCTCCCCTGGTACAGTTTAAGGCTGTGTCCTCTTGTCCTGTCAACCCTCAAATCCAACTCCTGGTCCTGCAAGGACTTTCCAAGACCCATAAGATCCCTTGGGCAATCCAGGCCTCCTTTCCCAATATCCCACAGAATTAAAAGGGAGTGGGATACTGGGAAGAAATTCCCCTTGATTTCCAACCTAAACCTCCCCTGGGGCAGCTTAAGGCTGTGTCCTCTTGTCCTGTCAACCCTCAAATCCAACTCCTGGCCCTGGAAGGACATTCCAAGACCCACAAGGTCCCTTTAACCCACTGCTTTGCTGGATCTAAAAGAGAGTGGGTTTAGATGGGATATTGGGAAGATATTCCAACCTAAACCTTCCCTGGCTCTTGAGGCTGCATCCTCTTGTCCTATCAACCTTCAAGTCCAACTCCTGGCCTTGCACAGGACATTCCAAGATCCACACGATCCCTTAATCCCACTGCTTCATTAGAGCTAAAACAGTAGGTTTAGATGGGAAACTGGGAAGAAATTCCTCCTGATTTCCAGCCTAAACCTTTCCTGGTTCTTAAGGCTGTGTCCTCTTGTCCTATCAACCTTCAAGTCCAACTCATGGCCCTGCAAGGGCATTCCAAGACCCACAAGATCCCCTTGACCAGCTGCTTCGTTAGAGCTAGAAGAGTAGGTTTAGATGGGAAATCGGGATGAAATTCCACCCTGTGAAGACCACAGAGGGGCTTGGATGGAATTCCCAGAGAATCTGTGGCTGCTGGAAGCGTCCAAGGCCAACCTGGAGCGAGCCAGTCTAGGGGAGGGCTTCGCTGCCCACAGCACCGGGCGAGCTTTAAGAACCCTTCCAACTCCACACATTCCACGATCCCGTGGCTCAGAGGGGAGCCCGGGGACAGCGGAGACGGCCCTGCCCCACTCACTGTGCCCTGCCCCACTCACTGTGCCCTGCCCCACACACCGTGCCCTGCCCCACTCACCGCGCCCTGCCCCACTCACCGTCCCTGCCCCACTCACCGTGCGGGGCCAGCGCTATACGGCCGTGCACACCGTGCTCACTGTGAACTCAGCCTCGCCGGCCACGATGTCCGAGGGCTGCAGGCTGCGGTCGTACATGGGGTTCTCGAAGGTGCCCCTCACGTTGGTGTTCTCGTGGCCGGCGTAGCCGTTGAACGGGACTTTGGGTCTCCTCCTGCGGCATCGGGGACAAAACCCGCACGGGTCACGGCCCTGAGGGAGGGCCTGGACGGGAAACCCATGGGGATGGGGCAGGAAAATCTGGATTTGCGGCACTGATCAGGAGCAAAGCCAAACTTACAACGCATTCAAAGCCACGGGGGGGGAAATTTGCTGTTTATGCTCCTAAACGTGACCACAATTCCCATTAATGGCCAGCAAAGCCCTCACCCTTCTCCTCTCCCAAACCCTCATCCCTCCACGCTTTGTTGTCCCACCTCCTGAATTAAACCAGCCCTAAAGGGGGGATTTTAAGTCCAGCTCAAATTTCTCTCAAATCTCTGAATTTCTTGCACCTTTTGGAATAATTGCCCCAAACCCACCTGTGTTTGTAGAGATAAAGCTTTATTTACCCACCTCCTGAATTAAACCAGCCCTAAAGGGCAGGATTTTAAGTCCAGCTCACTGATACTTCTCTCAGATTCCTGAGGTTATTTCACCTTTTTGGAATTATTGCCTCAATCTCCCAAACCCTCTTTGTTACATTGTCCCACCTCCTGAATTAAGCCAGCCCTAAAGGGGGGATTTTAAGTCCAGCTCAAATTTCTCCCAAATCCCTGCATTTCTTACACCTTATGGAATTATTCCCCCAATCTCCCAAACCCTCTTCCTATTTTCCTACTTCCTGAATTAAACCAGCCCTAAAGGGGGGGATTTTAAGTCCAGTTTACTGATATTTCTCTCAAATCCCTGAATTTATTTAACATTTTGGAATTATTGCCCCAATCTGCCAAACCCTCTTTGTATTTTCCCACTTCCTGAATTAAACCAGCCCTAAAGGGGGGATTTTAAGTCCAGCTCAAATTTCTCTCAAATCTCTGAATTTCTTGCACCTTATGGAATTATTCCCCCAATCTCCCAAACCCTCTTCCTATTTTCCTACTTCCTGAATTAAACCAGCCCTAAAGGGGGGGATTTAAGTCCAGCTCAAATTTCTCCCAAATCCCTGCATTTCTTACACCTTTTGGAACTGTTGCCCCAAACCCACCTGTGTTTGTAGAGATAAAGCACAAACCCTGCAATAATCAGGGCGATGAAAGGCACAAGGATGGCGGCTGCCACGGAGCTGCTGTTGGATGCAAAGTGGTGGCCTATGGATTCGGGATCGTTTTCCATCATGCTGATGTCTGGAACACAGCAGAAAGGAACACATCTCCCACCTTTCCCACCTTTCCCACCTTTCCCAGCCCCTGCTGGGGGAAAAGGGCCTGGCTCGAGTCACAGGTGACACCGGCAGCAAAATGAGGGAAGCGGTGCCGGAAAAGGGAATTTAAAACTGCTGGGATGGATGCAGCAAGGATGGAGATCCAGCCTAAGGCCTCACCATTTATTTAGAGCTGCAGTTAAAGACAGGTGTAAATTGCTTTATTTTGCTAAAAAGTTCCAACTTGGACGCACAAAGTTGGGCTTTAAGGAGACCCCGAAACGCTGCAAGAGTGAGCATCCATAAAGGTGACGAGATTCCAGCAATCCTGAGGGATTAGAGAGCTCAAACCACGCTTTAAGAGGTATTTAGGATCTTAAACTTTGGGTGGTTTAAGCTCTCAAGAGCCTCTGTGATTTCTGATGGAGACACTTTCTGTGGTGGGAACAGGATTTGGGCTTGGCAGGGATCTGGAAATGTGGAGGAAAACATATCCAGGTCTCCCTGTGCTTCCAAACTCTCCCTGGTTTTGGACAGCAGCCTGGTTATCCCTCATTTTGTTCCCAAATTATCAATTTTATCATTGTGTGCTGCTTGTTTCGTGCCATTCGTCCCCCACAAACCTCACACCAAATTCAGCAAAACGCCCGGAAAGCGCGGAAAATTCAAGCCAGGGATTGGAGGAACATTCCCTGTTTGGAAACCCCCACCAGGCCAAAATGGAGCTTTTGGAATTGAGGGGAAAAAGTGCAGATCCAAGGAATTTTACCAAGTCTCTGGAGGCCAAACTGCCCGAAGCCTTTGCCACGCACAAAGCCCTGGTAGACGAAGGTGCCACTCGAGGACTCCGACGAGACCTGCAGGGACAGGAGAGAGGAGATCAATGGATTTATCCAACATTTCCCTGGGATTTAACACCCAGCTCGTCCCAGCCCCTTCCAAGTGCATTAATTTGATGCAATTCCCCAGCAAATCCTGGTGTTCTTAAGGAGTTTCACGGCCCAGTATGTCTCAAAGGAAGGGAAGGCAAAAAAATCTTGTTTGTCATAAAGTGGAGAGGACGTTGCTGATTCCAGAGGGAAAGGGAAAAAGTGGCCACGGGTCAGTTGGATCCACATTTTCCCACACTCCAGTGGATCCCTAAAGGCTTGGGAAGCTCCCAGACACAGGCAGAGGGGTGAGGAGCTGGCTCCATTAGGGAAAATCAGCTTTTCCAGCAAGATGTTGAGCAGATAGAAAATATCCACATGGAACGAATCCCGCTGGTTTCTCCTCCAGCATTCTCTGGGAAATGATGGATTTCAAATCCCAGGGATATAAGCCCGAGCCCCAGCTGCAGGAGGAGCTGGCACACACGTGGTGTCACCTGCTGGGGAAGTGCCACGTGTCCCCTCCCAGCACTGGGCACTGGAGCAGCCTCATCCCGCTCCCAGCTCTGGGAATTATCCCTCAGCTTCAGGGAAGGGAAATCTGGGCTGTGACAGCCACGGGAGGGACAGACACCAGCCCAGGCCAGGGGACAACGGAAAAAGGGGAATATTCCCTTTGTGTCCCACGAGCTGGGAAGGACAGGCACCATCCCAGCCCATCTGCCCATGGAATTCAGCCCTGGAATCCTCTCCAGCCAGGAGCACACCTGACTCCGGCGTGCCCAAATCCATGTGGGAACACTTCCCTGACTCCTGCCCACGCTGGATCGGGGCTCTGGCTCCGGCTCCCACTTCCCAGAGAGAAATCAGAGCGCCTTGGTGGGATTTTTGGGAGCACAGGTGGCATTTTTGGGAGCACGGGAGGGTGGATTCTGTGCACTCACGTGTCCATCCAGAGCCCATTTGTCGTTCCTGAACTTGTTGGCAAAGATCTCCAGTGGCCCCATGATCTGGTACACCTGGAGCAGCAGGTGCACGTCTTCCTTCTTGTAAATCCCTGGAAAAGAAGGGATTTTGTCAGCTCTGGATCACTCTGGCTTGAGATAAGCGACCGGGAGGGCAGAGAAACCACCTCAGGGTTTGAGTGGACACCAGCCCTGCCACTGGGATGCACTGGGAAACACAGCCCAGGATACTGAAGGTATTTTCCATATGGAAAAGGACTCAATATTTAATTAATATTCAGGTTCTGCTGCTGGATCAGGAAGAGCCTGGTGCTCCAGGAGGGCAGGGACAGGGAGCACTCATGGAATCATGAGCTGGAAGGGACCCTCAAGGATCATCAAAGTCCAACTCACAGAATTTCATCTTCTTTGCCAAAAGCTCCAAGTCCTTCCTTGGACACCTCCAGGCATGGGGACTCCAAACTTCCCTGGGCAGTTCCAACGCCTGACCACCCTTTCCAGGAAGAAATTTTCCCTAAAATCCAACCTTAACTCCCCTGGCACAGCTTGAGGTCGTTTCCTCTCATCCTGGGAGCAGAGCCCGACCCCCCCGGCTGCTCCCTCCTGTCAGGGACTTGTGCAGAGCCACAAGGTCCCCCCTGAGCCTCCTTTTCTCCAGGCTCCATCAGGAGCTCTCCAGACTCTTTTCCATCTCCATTCCCTTCCCTGGACACGCTCCGGCCCCTCAATGGCCATGAGTGACCAGAGCTGGACACAGCCCTAGAGGTGTCCCAGCAGTGCCAGCACAGGGCACAGCCCCTCCCTCGTGCCAACACCAACCCCTCCGAAGGCCACGTGGTGCCCCTCACCGGACACCTGGAGCTCCACCCCGCTGTGGTCGATCAAGGTGGCGTTGACCCTACTGCTGGTGGGGTCGAAGCTGGTGACAGAGAGCATGGCCGGCTGCTTCTTGCCCAGGTACTCGTAGGAGCCTTTCCACAGGGAATTCCTGGCGAACACATCCGCAGGCACTGCAACCACAGCAACGGGAGATGCAGAAAAATGGGAAAAAGTTTCCATTTTTCAGGGAAAAATAGCAGAGCAGGATTCCTGTCTTTCTTTGAATTCACCGATAAAAATTCCATCATTTTAAATGTCTCAAGCCCCACCCTCTCTGTGCTGTCAGCACGGGGGACAAAGCCAAAAATGGCGACTCTCATTTGGTTGTGGCGATAAAAAATGGGAGGAAAGTTTTAAAAACGAACCAACCCCCAAAATAATTTATTAGGAAAAGCTAATTTCAAATAAAAAAGGTCAAATCTACAGCACCCTGGAGGGGCTGGAATGCTGTGGGGAGGGCAGTGGGTGTTGATGTCCAGCTCCTGTAAGGATCCTGTGTGTTTCCCAGGGAACAGGATGGGACACGTGGCAGCTTCCAGCTGTGCCAAGGATTTCAGGAGGGTGGATTTGGTGAGGTCCAGGGGTAGCAGGGACGTGTCCATGGGGATGGGACCCCTCCACGAACCCTTACCTGAGACCTTGGCAAGCGGCGGCTCCCGCGCGGTGCCCACAGGCCTCCCGCTGGGACGGACATCGGCTGCAGGAGAGGGGGAAGCACAGCTGGTGAATGTTGGGGGGCCTGGCACTGTCAATCCCAGAATTCCTGATGCTGGAAAAGCTCTCCAAGGTCACAGAGTCCAAGCTCTGCTCAATCCCCACCTTGTCCCCAGCCCAGAGCACTGAGTGCCACCTCCAGGCCTTCCTTGGGAACTCCAAACCTCCCTGGGCAGCCCCTTCCAAGGCCTGGCCACCCTTTCCAGGAAGAAATTTTCCCTAAAATCCAACCCCAACTCCCCTGGCCCAGCCTGAGGCCGTTCCCTCTCCTCCTGTCCCTGTTCCCTGGGAGCAGAGCCCGACCCCCCCCGGCTGCCCCCTCCTGTCAGGGAGTTGTGCAGAGCCACAAGGTCCCCCCTGAGCCTCCTTTTCTCCAGGCTGAGCCCCTTTCCCAGCTCCATCAGGAATTCTCCAGCCCCTTCCCAGCTCCGTTCCCTTCCCTGGACACGCTCCAGCCCCTCAGTGTCCTTCCCAAACTGAGGAGCCCAGAACTGGACACAGCCCTTGAGATGTCCCTCACCAGTGCCCAGCACAGGGGACAATCCCCTCCCTGCTCCTCCTGGCCCATCTCTGATCCAGGCGGTGCCATCGGCCACGTGGGCACACCTGGCTCATGTCCAGCTGTCCATCAGCACCCCCAGGTCCCTCTCTGCCTTTCAGCCACTCTGTCCCCAACCTGTCCTTTCCCTCTGCTCCAATCCCAAGTGTCCAGAGTGACCCCGCTCCAGAGGCTCCATTTCAATGGATCAGGACGCGTTCCTCATCCAAGGCTCCGTGGCAGGTAAATTTTGGGGGACATAAACAATTTTTGTCCTGTTCAGGTGCTTCTAGACCCAAAAAACTCCCCAGAAGGTCCCCAGGTGACTCTTTGAGGAGGAGGTGGCACTCGAGTGTTGGGTCACAGGCTGGACTTGGTGACCTCAAAGGCCTTTTCCAACCTAATCCTGGGATTCTGCTGTGGAGAGCAATGGTGGGGACCCTCCCACCAACTGGGAATCAGGCTGTGCTACCCCACAGCTTTCAAGGGAAAAAAGCCAAGGCTGAAAACGCCTCCCTCCTTCCTTCGAACTCCAACCCCAGAACTGAGTCTCGGGTTTATCTGCAGGTTGAAAACCACCTTTGGAGGACCTCAAGGCCCAGGATCTCAAGAACCTGAGACCCTGGTGAGGGTGTCCGGGCCCAGCTGGCCCCTCCTGGGCCCCGCAGCCCCTCACCCAGGCAGATGGGGGGCTTCCCTGTCCAGCTGCCGTCGGCCTTGCAGGTGCGGTGCTCGGAGCCCCCGGTGAGGTAGAAGCCGCTCTGGCACGAGTAGATCAAGGTGTAGCCCAGCGAGGGCAGGTCCAGGGCGCCCACGTTGGCGTGGGACGGGGTCTCGGGCTGCTTGCAGTGGTGGGCTGGAGGGGACAGGGAAAACAGGTGAGAGAAACCACCCAGGGGGACACGGGGACGGCAGAAAGTGACACGGTGACATCAAGAGGGGACGGAAACCTCCTGGAAGAGCTTCACACCACAGCTCGCAGAGCCAAGCCTGGGTTTGTCCCAGCTGGAGGAATTAATGAGGAATTAATGAGGAGCTCTCCGTGCTGGGTTTCTCTTTCTGGCTGAAGCTGCACCCGGCTCCAGCTCAATGAGCTGAAAATCAGGGGCCCTGCCACCCCCATTTTTAAGGGAAAAAGGCAAAACCAACGGACGCTGAAGCACCTCTGAGCCCAGAACTGAGTCCCAGGTGTGGGTGCAGACTCAAAACTGCCTTTGCAGGGCATGAATCCCTGAAAAATTAAGGCAGGGATTGCAGGGAGTGCATCACAGCCCTGGGTTTATAGGAACTCCTTGGATTTACACAAACTCCCAGGTTTTACACAAAGTCCCTGGTTTTATACAAACTCCCAGGTTTTACACAAACTCCCTGGATTTACAAAAACTCCCAGGTTTTACACAAAGTCCCAGGTTTTATACAAACTCCCAGGTTTTATATAAACTCCCAAGTTTTATACAAACTCCCAGGTTTTATGCAAACTCCCAGGTTTTACACAAAGTCCCAGGTTTTATACAAACTCCCAGGTTTTATATAAACTCCCTGGTTTTATATAAATTCTCTCCCTGGGACCACTGTCCTGCCAATAACTCGCACCCACAGGAGCACACAGCAGGTCCCCAGCAGAGTGCAAGAGCCATAAATCCCCGTAATTGCTCTGTAACTCCCAGGATTTGGCCCCAGAAGGGGAAGCCAGGCTCGGGCAGCTCCGTGCCCGCGCTGCTCTGTCAGGTCCTGCTGCCAAAGTGTCACCACCTCCCCTGAGATGTCCCAACACCCAACAGGCAAATGGCAGAGAGGGGGAGCTCCCTGTGCCCCACACTGGGAATTTATGGACTCTCAGAGTGGTTTGGGCTGGAAGGGACCTCAAAGATAGAATTTTTGCCACATTTGTCCTTTCTGTCATTCCCAAACAAACCCTGGGCAGTTTCCCGGAGGAATCAGCATCATCCTCCTTCTGCAGAGGATGATCTAGAAACCCCAGAGAGTGGAAAACTGACCCGAATTCCCATAATTTGGGAGCCCCAGCACTCATTAGCCCCACCCAGAGCCCCGTCCTTCCATGTCAGACCATTTAAAATTGGGTCCCAATGGATTTCCTCACAAGACTTGTTTATGGAAAAGTATTTCCCCAAGGGAGAGGAAAAAGCTTTTGAATTCTTAGGATACAGAGGATATCCAGGATGGAGATCAGCACTTCAATATATTAAATTAAACTCCCGGGGTAGCAGGAGATGATGGACTTAAAAAAGAAATGTTATTCAAGAGGAGAAGCACTGAGAGCTCTCCTGGATAAATGTGGAGCTGAATCCTGGACATCCAATGGGGTTTGGGAAGCAGAAACCAACTTTCCACCTGGAATTGTGGCTCTGGGGGAGGGCCAGGGAAGGAAAATCCCATCTGGAATCACGAGGTGAAATGGCAGGGGAGAAGGGATTTGTGAGCTCCCTTTGCCATCACGGAATGTCAGGGAATCATGGGATGGTTTGGGTGGGAAGGGACATTAAGGATTATCCATTTCCATCCCCTGCCATGGGCAGGGACACCTTCCATTATCCCAGGGTGCTCCAAGCCCCGTCCAGCCTGGCCTGGGACACTTGCAGGGATCCAGGGGCAGCCACAGCTTCTCTGGGAAATCCATCCCAGCCCCTCCCCACCCTCACAGGGAACAAGTCCTTCCTAATCCCCAATTCTCCCTAAAATCCAATGTGTTTCCTCCAGGAATCCATTTCCCAGAGCCTGGCTGAGGGGCTCCCTGTGGCATTCCCAGGACTCACGGACGCAGTCGGGCTGGACGCCGCTCCAGGTGAGGTTGGGCAGGCAGGTCCTGGTGGTGGAGCCCTGCAGGAGATATCCCTTCTGGCACCGGAAGAACAGGATGCTTCCCACCTGTCCCAACGGGAGACAATCAGCTCAGACTCAGCTTCCCAGGCCTTCCCAGGCCCTCATTCCACACGCTTCCAAAGGTTCCCTCCTCACAGGAGCACCAGGGGCAGCTCCACTCCCAGGGAAGCTCCCAACTGGGCAGAAGTCCCATTTATGGTGGCTTAAAATTAATTAAACCTGAAATGAATTAATTAAAGCCCAAGATGAAGGTAACTAATTAGCAGGAAAACAGAAGGATCTGCTCTGGCATCCACTGTCCCAGCAGGGAATCCCAGCCAGGTGTCCTGGCACTCACAGGGAAGGTTGGAATGGAGCCCCCCAGGGAGTCACTGTGGGATTTTTGTCCCCATTCCAATGATTTCCTGCTGGATGGGAGGTGGGATCAGCAAAAGAACCTGCAGGATTTGGCCTGAAGATTAACGGGAATGAATGTGAATAGCAGCAACTATTAATTAGCACTGTAATGAATTCCAGATACAATGCACTGCTAATTAATGCTGGGCAAACACTCGGGGGGCTAACAGAGCACATTGGGGTGTCCTGCTCCCAGGAGGAGACAGGAATCCATGGAATGAGACATTAATCTATGGGAGGAGGACATGTGAATCCATGGGAGGACACAGGAATCCATGGGAGAATACATGAATCCATAGGAAGACACATAAATCCCATGGGATAACACATGAATGCATGGGAGCACATGTGAATCCATGGGATAACACATCAGTCCATGACAAGAGACATTAATCCATGGGAGGACACAGGAATCCACGGGAGAACACAGGAATCCATGGGATAATGTGAATCCATGGGAGAACATGTGAATCCATGGGAGAACACGTGAATCCATGGGGGGACACGTGAATCCATGGGAGAATACATGAATCCATGGGATAACATGTGAATCCATGGGATAATGTGAATCCATGGGAGGACACGTGAATCCATGGGGGGACATGAGAATCCATGGGATAACACGTGAATCCATGGGAGGACGCAGGAATCGATGGGAGAACACATGAATCCATGGGGGGACATGAGAATCCACGGGATAACATGTGAATCCAAGGTATAACACATCAGTCCTTGACAAGAGACATTAATCCATGGGAGGACACAGGAATACACGGGAGAACACAGGAATCCATGGGATAATGTGAATCCATGGG
>VZTE01002678.1:34109-45537 GCA_013397775.1 Eulacestoma nigropectus
TCTGGGGACATGAGAACAGTTCTGGGGACACTGGGGCAGTCCTGGGGACACCGAGGCAGCTCTGGGGACACCGGGGCAGTCCTGGGGACACTGAGGCAGCTCTGGGGACACCGGGGCAGGCTGGGGACACTGGGGCAGCTCTGGGGACACCGGGGCAGTCCTGGGGACAAGAGAACAGTTCTGGGGACACTGGGGCAGTCCTGGGCACACTGGAGCAGTCCTGGGGACACCAGGGCAGTCCTGGGGACACCGGGGCAGTTCTGGGGACACCGGGCCAGGCTGGGGGGCTGTGGCACAGGGAGGTACCTTCGCACTCCGGCTGTGTCCCGCTCCAGGAGCCGTTGGAGTGGCAGATCCTCTCGGAGGAGCCCCGGAGGGTGTAGCCGGGCTCGCAGCTGAACCGCACCACGCTGCCCACGTCGAAGGCGTCCCCCAGCCCGATCCCGTGGGAAGGGATCCCGGGATCGCCGCACACCCCCTGGCTGCCCCCTGCCCGGGGAGAGCACGGAGTCACCACAGCCACCATGGGATGGTGGCTCTTGTCCCTGGTCCCCCTCATCGAGAATTCCACCCCCAGCAGAGCGGTGGAATTCCAGATTGAACATTCCCTGATTCCAGGGGCTCCTGGATTTTGAGCTGCATGCAAACCACAGCCACAACTCCTGAATCCCAAGGTGGAGCCTCCGGCATCAATCCTGGGGATGTTTCCCCTCCAAGCAGGAATCCCCACAGGCTCCAAGCCAGCCCTGTTGTACTCAGGGAACAAGGAGGGATTGGAGCATGGGAGGAAGGGAAGGGAAGGGAAGGGAAGGGAAAAGGGAAAAGGGAAAAGGGAAAAGGGAAAAGGGAAAAGGGAAAAGGGAAAAGGGAAAAGGGAAGTTCAGGGAAGTGGAAGAAATTGAAGGGATGGAAGGGAACCCACCAGGAGCCCCCTCAAGGCACAAGGGGTGGGTGATGATGGGTGGGTGACCATGCCTGGGTGATGATGACCGCGGATGGGTGACGATGGGTGGGTGACCATGCATGAGTGACCATGGGTGGATGGTGGGTGGGAGATGATGACAATGGCTTGGTGACAATGGGTGGGTGACCATGGGTGATGATGATGGGTGGGTGACAATGGGTGGGTGACCAGGGATGGGTGACCACGGGTGATGATGACCATCGATGGGTGACAATGGGTGGGTGACCATGCGCGAGTGACCATGGGGGGATGGCGGGTGGGAGATGGTGACAATGGGTGGGTGACCATGGATGATGATGATGGGCGGGTGACCATGGGTGGGTGACCACGGATGGGTGACCACGGATGGATGATGACGATGGGTGGTGACCATGGCTGGGTGACCATGGCCGGGTGCCCACGCGGTGCCCCCTTCCCAAGGCCCCTCACCGGAGCAGTGCGGCAGGGAGCCGCTCCAGCGCCCATCCAGCTGGCACATCCGCGTGGCATTCCCGACCAGCGTGCGCCTGCCCAGGCAGCTGTACCTGACCACGGAGCCCACGCTGTGCTTGTCCCCCGAGATCTGCGCGTGGGGAGGGGACCCGGGGTGGCCGCACGACACCACTGCAACAGAGGCACCACCTTCAGCCCCCGGGAATTCCGGAATTCCAGGATGGTTCATTTAATTCCAACCCTTTCCACGGGCAGGGACACTTTTCCCAATCCCAGGTTGCTCCAAGCCCCTTCCAGCCTGGCCTTGGACACTTCCAGGGATGGGGACACCTCCAGCTTCTCTGGGAAATCCATCCCAGCCCCTTCCCACCATCACAGGGAAGTTCAACGCACGGGAAACAAAAACATGGAAAAATCTCCTTTTTTTTAACTTTTAACCCCAAGAATCCAAAGAATCAGTGGTAAAACTGACCTGGGTTTCCAAATGCCCACAAATCCTCCAAATGCCAACATTTTAAGGAAAGAGATCCCTTGTGCTCAAGGAAAGCTGGGGGCTGAGGGAGCCTGGGATATCAGGGAATAACAGGAATTTCCCCCTGGCTGTGGGAACATGGATCATCACTCGCCAATTCCCCAGGATCCATGCAAGGGGTGAGGACAGGACAAAAGGAAAGGAAAACGTGCCCAGAACTGCTTGGTAGGATTTGGTCTGGAGGGATAAACACGGAAAAAAGAAAAGGAACGATCCCAGCTTTGGAACAGCTGAAGCCAGCTGGAATTACCGGAGCTCCGAGGCCATTCCCGAGGGCAGGGAACGGGATTGCAGCTGGTTTAATGTCTGAAGGGACAAACTGGTCCTGCTGGGGGTGGGGCTGCTCCTGCCTGCGCCTCCCTAAGGCAGCTAAAATCCACTCCGGATCCTGAATTCCCAGGGATCTGGGATATTGGGATGCCAGCACTGACTAAAATCCTGGATGCTCTCCAGTGGGGATCACCAGGACAGCACTAGACCACCTGAAATATTCTGTCTTCCCACACTTCCCTAAAACCAAACCATCCCCCAGAACCTCCCAGTTCCAGTCTCAGCGGGAGGGAGGGCCGGGACACCAGGGAAAAACGGGATAAACACAGAGCAAGGGCAAGGAGGGGAATCCTCCTGAGCACCGGCACCATCATCATCCCGGATTTATCCTGAATCCTGCATTTCCTGGCCGGAAGGGTGGGGTGAGGGGGTGGGTCCTCACTCAGGGGAGTCCTCACTCAGCTGAGTTTTCACTCACTCAAGTGTGCCCTTGCTCAGGTTTGCCCTCACTCAGGTGTGTCCTCACTCAGGTGAGTTCTTGCTCACTCAGGTGAGTTTCCACTCAGGTGTGTCCCTGCTCAGGCGAGTTTTCATTCACCCAGCTGAATTCTCACTCAACTCAGGTGAATTCTCCCTCACTCAGGTGAGCCCTCACTCAGGTGAGTTTTCCCTCCCTTAGGTGCCTGTGCTCCAGAGCCGCTCCTGCCCTTTCCACCGGCACCATCCCAGCTGGAGCCGCCTGGAACCCCCAAACTCTGCCGGGATCCGCCTGTCCCTACAGAGAACCCCTCAGGAGGATCCCTCTCCTCAGCCCCCAAATCCATTGGGATCCATCTGTCCCTACGGAGAACCCCCTCAGCAGGATCCCTCTCCTCAGCCCCCAAATCCATTGGGATCCATCTGTCCCTACGGAGAACCCCCTCAGCAGGATCCCTCTCCTCAACCCCAAACCCCCCTGGGATCTGCCTGTCCCTACAGAGAATCCCTCAGGAGGATCCCTCTTCTCAGCCCCCAAAATCCATTGGGATCCATCTGTCCCTACAGAGAATCCCCTCAGCAGGACCCTCTCCTCAGCCCCAAACCCCCCTGGGATCCGCCTGTCCCTACACAGAACCCCCTCAGCAGGATCCCTCTCCTCAACCCCAAACCCCATCGGGATCCATCTGCCCCTACACAGAACGCCCGCAGCAGGATCCCTCTCCTCAACCCCAAACCCCCCTGGGATCCATCTGTCCCTACACAGAACCCCCTCAGCAGGATCCCTCTCCTCAACCCCAAACCCCATCGGGATCCATCTGTCCCTACACAGAACCCCCTCAGCAGGATCCCTCTCCTCAACCCCAAAGCCCCTTCCCTGGGAAGCTCCGGAAACCACCGGGATCATTCCCACGTGTGTTTTATGGGGATTTTCCCACACGAATCCCGCTAAACCCCACAGGATGGGCTGGGCACGGAGGGTCGGGGCCACTTACGAAGGCACTGGGGGAGGGCTCTGTCCCACGTGCCATCGCCCTGGCACGTCAGGACGTGCGTTCCCAACAAATAAAATCCATGGATGCACTGATAGGACACGGTGGTGCCGAAGCTGAACCTGTGGGGGCCGCTCGGCTGCACTTGCCGGACGCTGTTTTCCAGGTGCCCGGGGTCAGAACAGTTCACAACTGCGAACAGACAACAGAACAACGCCCGAAAAATAACGGGAAACAAAGGGTGGGGCACAAAACATGGGATTCTCCAAAAAAAAAAAAGCAGGGAAAAGGGTGGAAAAATTGCAAGTTTGACGGTGTAATTTAAGGGGTTTTTTTCCCCGAGATTTTTGAGGGTGGGAATAGAAAAATTCCTCGTGAAAAAGGGAAAAAGGGGAGTCCAGGCAATCCTGCAGGTGCTCAGCCAGCAGCAGAGCCTGGATCTCCAGCCCCACATTGGGATTTAGATCATCCAGCTGGGAATAACTGATCCTAAACCGGGATTTCCGTTATCCAGCGGGGAATAACCGATAATCCAGCATGGACAGAGATCCTGGATTAGGGGAGTGCAGAGGGAGGGAGTGCAGGGAGGGAAGGGGATTTGGGAAGTGAACCTGAGTGCTGATCCCAAGGGAAAAAGGGAAAAGGGCTCTGCACAAAGCTGTGGTGGTGGAGGAAAAGCTGCTCCAGGGGGGTCTGATCCCAAATTTCCATGTGTTCTCCCCACTTCCAACACACTCCAGTTCCAGGGAGGTGAGAAAATTCCATGGGATTTACAACGGCCCTGGGAGCTCCAACATCCCCTGGACATCCCTGGGTGCTTTCCAGGGATTTCTGGACTGGGAACACAGAGAAACCCCGGAAAAAGGCCCCGGCTGTCCCAGACTGACCTCGGCAGGAGGGCAGGGTGCTGCTCCACTGGCCGTTCGCCAGGCACTGGGATTGGGAAGCTCCCTCCAGGCGGAAGCCGGGGTTGCACTGGAATTTGGCCACGTCGTTGAGGTTGAACTGGGAGCCCTGGGTGAGGCCGTTGGGGGGGTTGCCGGGGTGGCCACAGGTGATGGCTGCAAGCACAAAATGGAAACGTCACTCCGTTTATTCCGGGAAAACTGGGTTATCCATTGGAAAAAGTTCTGGAGGCAGGAGAGCATAAAAACCCCCACATCAATCCCAAAACCTGAAGGTTTGGGGCCTGCTCTGTGGAGATACAGGATCACACTGAGAGAACGAGGTTTTTGTAGGTTTTACTGGCACCAGGAATTTCCTGCATCCAGGAATTCCCTGCATCCCTCTCCAGGCAGCTGAGTGCCAGGATCCCACTGATTTACCCCACACATCCCTCTCCAAAAATCCCAGCTCCTGCTCTTAATCCCGCACCAGCCCGGGCATCCCAAACTCTGCTGTTCCCTCCCTCTCTCCCTGTGCCAGTCCTGGCTGCTCCCAGCAAGGAAAAGTACCTGGAGGCAGAGGGAAAAGAGGGAAAACAGGAGGAAAATCAGGATTCCAGCACAGGGCCTGAAGAGCTGAAATCTGCCCAAGTGGGAGAACTTTTGTAGGAAAATTTTCCTTCCAAATCCCTGAAGTGAGGATTTTTCTGTCCTTTTTTTCCCCTGAGGTTGGTGTTGGATCGGGATGAGGGGAAGGGCACAGGGAAGGGGAGATCAAAAGCTGGAGCAGCGGGAAGCACGGCCAATTCCAGCATCCCAAATACGTCTGGGAAGCGGCTGGAACACTCTGCTGTCACCTCAGTGGGTGACACGGGGAGGGCACAGCCCCGCTGCTGGCAGAGCCTTTGATTCCAGCCAGTTCCACGGCACAAAAGGAAACTCGGGATGAGCCATCAGGAGATTCCTGGCTGCCGAAGGAATGTGACATCCTGGGACAGCTGAGGACAAAACCTTACTGATCATTGTCACTCGGAATGTCCTGGTTTGTCCATCAGGACAAATCCCCTTTTCCTGGATAGCTGCCAGCGCCAGGAGGAGCTCAAAGGGAAGGTGAAATTCCCACAAAAAGATCCATAAAAAATCCGGCTGCCCAGGCTGGGCTGGAGCACGGGGATTTATTTATTTATCAGGATTTATTCCTGATCCAAGCTGGTGACAGGGACAGGCCTGGGAAACAGGGAGTGCTGCAGGAAGCAGGGCCAGGTGCTCCGAGGTGCTTTGGGATATCATCACACATGTTTGGGAACAGGGATTCTGTCCCTGCAAAGAAAAGGCTTCCCACAGTTCC
The DNA here is from genome assembly GCA_013397775.1 of Eulacestoma nigropectus. Classification (NCBI taxonomy): domain Eukaryota; kingdom Metazoa; phylum Chordata; class Aves; order Passeriformes; genus Eulacestoma; species Eulacestoma nigropectus. The sequence goes on from VZTE01002678.1 coordinate 40,009, forward strand.
ATGGATCAAACAGAGGAGGGGGCTGCAGCAGGTTGGGAGAGGAAATACCAGGAGAACTGGGAATGGTGCTGGGCCCTGAGGGGGGTAAGTGAAGCCCTGAGGTGCCTCATTCCAGAGCTCGGATCGACAATCCCAAATTTCTGTTATCCCCAACACCTGATGTGGGTAATAACTGAGAATTCCAGGATGGCTTGGGACAGAAAAGAGTTTAAATCCCATCCCACCCCCTGCCATAGCAGGGACACCTTCCCCTATCCCAGGTTGCTCCAAGCTCTGTCCAATCTGGCCTTGGACACTTCCAGGGATCCAAGGGCAGCCACAGCTGCTTTGGGAATTCCATTCCAACCCCTCCCCAGCCTCAAAGGGAACAATTCCATCCCAAAATCCCATCCAACCCTGCTCTCTGTCTGTTTGAAGCCATTCCCTGTGTCCTGACCCTCCATCCCTCGTCCAAAGCCTCTCTCCATCTTTCCTGCAGCTCCTTCAGGCCCTGCAAGGCCACAGTGAGGCCACCCCTGGTCTCTTCTCCAGGCTGGACACTCCCAACTCTCCCAGCCTTTCCCACAGCAGAGCAGCTCCATCCCTCTGCTCATCCCGGGGTCTCTCCAAGGCCAGCTTCTCACAGGAGGCACTTTCAGAGGTTTCAGCCTGGTGGCCTCTGAGGTGCCGAGGTCCTGGAGATGAGGAGGCCCCTGCAGAGGAACCCGCCCTGCTCCGGCTCCTCCGCCGGCACACGGGAACAGACGGATCCATGAAAATGGGTGTTATGGAAATCCTGCATTTTCCCAAACCTGCCTGGCAGCTGCAGGACCTCTGCTGATCCAACTTCCTCGTCCAAGGATAGAAAGGGAATTCAAGCTTTTCACCAGAGTATCCTTAGGCACGAGAGTAAATTCCAACTATTCCACCCTTTCCAACCATCCTTTTCCCAAAAAATCTCCAGCAGGATCTCAGATTTTGGAGTCACTGCTAACTTTGCCAACTCAATCCTGATTTTTGTTTTCAGGCTGGATCCTGCCAGGTCATTCCCTCCTCCCCATTCTGCTCTTGTTGTGCCCCAGCACAGAAAGCTCCAAACCAGATGGGAGATACGGGAACGAACAACTGGAGCACCACGATATGAAATCCACAGATTGTGCTGCCCAGTGATAAGAAGATGCTTCAACTTATCAACACCTGCGAGCTCGGGGGAGTTGGTTGATTGGGTTATTTCCTGGGAAGATAAACGAGGAGGTTCAAGGCGATTTGATAAGAGGAGAGATCCTGATTTTCCATGGACACGGAGTGCGGCTCTCAAGGACTGTGACCACCAGGGTGTGTTTGTAGGGCTGTGTCTGCCTTTAACTCTCTCTGCCCCCAAAAAGGCTCCTCTCCTCTGATCCCACACCTTGAGCTGGGCTTGGGAAGGAGAAATTCAGTGGAATTTTCAAAACACAAAGAAATCTTTTCTTGGAGAGCCCCGGGGATGCTCCTGCAAAACAGCCGAAGCGTGCGTACACAGCCACCCCACATCCTCGGGGTGAGCCCCTTCCACAGCCCCTTCCAGGCCCTCCTGGCCGGAATTTCCCCCCCAGGGCTGAAGGAATGACAAGTACTTACGCACACAGACAGGCGTTTTCCCGGACCAGCGGTGATCCTGCTGGCAGATCCGCACGGACATCCCGATGAGGCGGAAGCCGGGCTGGCACTGGTACACCACGCTGCCCCGGTAGTTGTAGTTCTCCCCGTTGATCTGCCCGTTCACAATGGGGCTGGGCACGCCACAGTGCCCGGCTGCAGAGGGGAGAACAGCGGGAATCACCCGGAGATCCCGGCAAAGGCGGCCCCCAAAGGCACCGCCCGACCCTCGGATCTCTGCAGGATTGGGGAGCAGAGAAGTTGGGTTGTGGAAGGGATCGTCCATAGGGACACCTTCCACCATCCCAGGGTGCTCCAAGCCTGTCCAACCTTTCCTTGGACACTTCCAGGGNTGGGTTGGAAGGGATCGTCCATAGGGACACCTTCCACCATCCCAGGGTGCTCCAAGCCCTGTCCAACCTTTCCTTGGACACTTCCAGGGATAGGGCAGCCATGATTCTCTGGGCAATCCATGCCTGTTGTTTACAGGGAAGAACTCCATCCCAATATCCATCCCAATATCCACCCCTCTTTCAGCTCCAGGCCGTTAACTCAAGACTCTGCTGCCATAAATAAACACCCTCATCCCAAAGCTCTCCCAACACCTCACACCTACTGAAGATGCAGGAATCAAACTCTGCTTCCCTTTTACATCCGCTTAAAACCCCACAGCGTGGACTCCTCCTCCAATCCATCCCTAAAATCCCTCTTCCCACCTGAGGAGCCCCAAGGAGCCTTTCCCAAGCCCCGTGGGTGCCACCAGGAGTTTCCCAAGGGATACCTACCCAGACAGCGGACATCAGCCCCGCTCCAGAGCCCGTTGGCCATGCACTCCCGGACCCGTGAGCCCACCAGGGTGTAGCCGGTGTTGCAGGAGAAGATGGCAGTGGCCCCATAACTGGTGAGGGTCCCGATCTTGTTCCCATTGGGAGGGGTGGGCAGGTCCCCGCAGGAGATAACTGGGAGAGATCCCAAAGGATAGTGAGGAACACAGGCTGGGAGGGATGGGTTTTGAAGGAATGCACTCAGGCACGGCACCAGGAGCAAGGAATGAGTGGGAAAGTTCATGAAATAATTCCAGGAATTGTAACAATTCCAGAGCAGGGTGGGACGAGGTGACAAAAATCACAGCTGTTAATATTTCTGCTTCAGGACACGAGGGAAGCACTAAAGACAGGCTGGGAAGGAACCAGAGGAGTTCACAACTTCCTCACACGGGAATATTTCTGTCACTAACCCATCGCTGGATGCAGCAGGGAGCCCAATTCCCAGAAAACCCACAGAATCATGGAATGGGTTGGGTTGGAAGAGACCTTAAAGGGCAGGGACATCTCCCACTAGGCCAGGTTGCTCCAAGCCCTGTCCAACCTGACCTTGGAACGGCACAAAGTTTCCAGTTAAAAGTGACACCCAGCTTTTCCCCACAAGCTGCAATTCCAAGATCTGGGAATCCACAGAGGACACCCAGCCGGGTTTGTGGGATGCAAGAGCCCCTGCAAACCCAGCTCCCCCTCAGAACTCCAGCTCTCGATTTTATCCTCATTTTCTCTGCCTCCAAGCTCTGCAAACCCTGCGGAGCTCCCGCTGGGTGCTCCTGAACTCGGGGCACTGCCCAGATCCTGTCACTCGGATTTCAGTGGCAATCAGGGAACAAAAGGAGGTCAGGCTCCTGCTCCCGGATCCGGAGGAAGAGCTGGCAGGGGGAAAAGTACATCTGTCACCCATGCCGGCAGTCACAGCTCCACAGACAAAGGCAGCAGCGGGGAAGGAGAGATTTTGCTGTCTCTGTCTGCACTTAGAGAGAACAACGCTCCAGCCCTGACAAAAGGAGAGAGCCAAAGCACAGCAGCGGTGTCAGAACAGCTGAGAGCTGCTCGTGTGCCGCGACGGGTCTGATCTGCAGGTGACACTGTCACCCCTGCAAACCTGTGTGAGAGCTCAGGGCTGGCAGCAGAATTCTTTATTTCTCCTCCTTAAAAGCCCCAACTTCAGAGCAGCTGTGACAGCGAAGCTGCTGGGACTCCACACTGAGATCTCGGGGAAGTGCTGAGATTAAACCGGGAATCAGATCCAGAGGTGACCTCTCCCTGCACCCCAACTCTCCCAGCAGTTCTGTCTCCACCTCAGGAGTAATTAAGTTCCACCCCATGGCAGGGACACATTCCAGCACCCCAGTTTGCTCCAAGCTGGCCTGGGACACTTCCAGGGATGGGGCAGCCAAAGCTTCTTTGGGAAATCCATCCCAGCCCCTCTGCTCCCTCAGAGGGAAAATTTCTTCCCAAAATCTGCACCAAACCAAATCTGCATCTCACAAATGCCCCAAAGGCCAAACTGTGCTCCACAGCTCTGCTGGCTCCACCTCAGCTGCTCCCAGGAGTAATCAAGTCCCACCCCACGGCAGGGACACATTCCATTATCCCAGGTTGCTCCAACCTGGCCTAGGACACTTCCAGGGACGGGGCAGCCACAGCTCCTCTGGGCAATCCATCCCCCCACCCTCACAGGGAGGGATTTCTTCCCAAAATCCACACCAAACCATCTCATCTTGCACCCAAAGGGCACCATCTCCTTGGTTATCCACCATCACCCACCAGCACCATCCTGAAATCCCCGGGGCTGGGATTTGCTGACCCCAAACCCAAACCCAGCCCGCGGTGCCGCCGCCCTGCCCCGGTGCCACTCAGGGGCGTCCCTGCTCTTACTTTTACAGGTGGGCACGGGCTCCCCGATGCTCCAGGTGCCGTTGGCCTGGCAGCGGATGACCCTCTGGCCCGTGTAGTAGTAGCCAGGGTCGCAGATGAGCATCAGCTGGGCGTTGTAGTGGTACTGCACCTCGTAGGTGAGGCGCCAGCGGCCGTGCTCCACCGCGATGCTGCCCACGTCGGGGCACGTCACGGCTGAGCCCGGCGGGCAGCGAGGAAAACGACACAAAAAATAACACAGAGACTTGGTTAATTGAGGTTCCGACCCCAGAAAATCCAGGTGTGGCGGGTTTTTAAGGAGGGGAACATCCCCTGGTGGGAATGTTGTCGAGAACCAAAAGGAAAACTTTTCGGGCGATATTAAAAGTGGGGATGTTGCCTGAAATTCAAAGAGAAACCCCCTGCAACAGTGTTAAATCATAAAATAAAAAGTAGAGCTTGATTTGGAAGCTTCCAGGTGTCCATGGGAACAGCTGGTCAGCAGATTTCTACAACTCTATAAGGTGAATTAATTAGGATTTCTAACAGCTACATCCCACAGGAGATTCAGGTCCCCAGTGATCCAACCCTTGGAGTTGGTCCAAGGGTTTCTTTACCCCACTTCTTGTTATTTCTTCTTGCAGGTCTCCTTTGGAAATAAGGATAAACAGTATTTCAGGAATGTGTTAGAAAGGGGTTTTTGTAGGTTTTACTGGCACCAGGAATCCTCTGCATCCAGGAATTCCCTGCATCCCTCTCCAGGCAGCTGAGTGCCAGGATCCCACTGATTTACCCCACACATCCCTCTCCAAAAATCCCAGCTCCTGCTCTTAATCCCGCACCAGCCCGGGCATCCCAAACTCTGCTGTTCCCTCCCTCTCTCCCCGTGCCAGTCCTGGCTGCTCCCTGCAGGGAAAAGTTGATTTTTAGTAGAGATTTTTAGTAGGGTTATTACTCTAAAATCCAAGAGAAAAGGTAGGAAAAAATACCAGGAGCTCCATAACTACACACGGGGATTTTACAGACCTACAAATAACAGGAAAAACACAGAAAAAGCAAAAATCTTTAGGCAGCAGCAACATGAAGAGGAGTTCTTTAAAGGAAGCTTTCAGGTGCACAAATTCCAGGGGTGTGCACACCCAGCACGGGATTGTCAATATCTGTAAGTTTAATTAATTATAAATCCAGCAAGTCCATCCCACGGGAGGTTGGTTATCCTGGTAACCCTTGG
>VZTE01002679.1:0-15262 GCA_013397775.1 Eulacestoma nigropectus
TTTGGAAAGTGCTGAAGTGTTTCTAGCTCCTCTTCAAAAGCAATTCTGCACTGCCCAGAGGGGGCTGTAATTCACGTGGGGAGCCAGGAAACAATGATATTCCCCATCTCAGCAGATGAGTGTGCACCACGTAAATTCTGACTTCGGTTCCTCAGTGAGATTTAAATGCGAGGGTGGGAACGTGGTGACAAGGACTCTGGGTCACCAGCAGGGTGAAGGTACACCAGGAAGCCCTTACTTCTGGAAAGGCAGGGTTTGAGGATAGCAATGCTTAGTCCTGGAGCATCTTCAGGGGTGGTCAAAAAGGTAATTGGAGTCTGATTTTCCTGTTTGCCAAGCCTCATGATGCTCTGTGGTTTTTGTAAGAATACCCTGCTATTGAAGGTCTTTAGAGAACAGTCCCTCTTTGCTCCCATCTGTTCTTGGGCTTCCAAATCCCTTTTTCCATTTCAGTTCACCTTATGGAGGGCAGCACTTTCTCTAAAGACCCTGCCTGAGTTTAACTCTGCTGAGGCCACGGGAGCACAGCAAGGACTGGGAAGGTTCACCGTTCCTTGGGGGAGAATGAGGCCAATTCAACATTTAAGGGGAAAGCTGGAATGTGGCTTTTGGTGGGCTGGGGATCACAGAATCCTAGAATAGTTTGGGTTGGAAGGGACCTTAGAGATCATCTAGTTCCAGTGTGGGGGCATGGAGGTGGAATTAGGCAGCAGTGAAACAGTGCTGATCGTGTTTCCCTCGCCATGGCAGGGGGCCATGGGCAGTGGGGCCTGGGATGGGCAAAGCAATAAGTCGCTCATCATCTCCCAAGTGATGGTCCCAAGAGGAGGGTGGATGTGTCTGAAAGGGACTCATCACAGTTACTGCATCTCTTGCACCCCTTGAAAAACATTTGCACTAAGAGATGTCTTTGTTTCAAGAAATAATAAAGCTGGGCAGCTTGCAAGCCTTGTGCTTGCCTTCTCCCTGGTGTTCCTGTGCTTGGCAGTGCCTTTGCTTTTGCAGAAGAAGTGTGGATTTGTTTTTTAACCCTTGCTGCTCTGTGAAAGAGAGCAGCCAGAGAATGAACAGTTTGGGATTTTGCAGGTAGGCGGGGGGTGGACACCAGTCCTCCTTAATCTTGGGTGCTGAAGGTGATCAGAGCTTTTTGTACAGACTTTTATCTGCTGGCAACTTAATTAACTAATGGTCCAGAAAGCTCTTACAGAACAATTGATTTTATTCACTTCAATATCGTTATCTCTGTCCTATTGGTACCCAGGCGGTTGTGCAGAAATTTTTTGGGTGGTGAAAGCTGGTCATGGCTTCCTTTCCCAACCCTGTTTTTTTATCCATAGGTTTTTGGATTAGAGATTTAGCTTTAGAGAGAATGAAATCCTCTCTGTCTGTGGCTGTGAGGGGAGCACGTGGCTGCAGCTGGAACAGCCTTAGAGTATGAATGGCACAGGGCAAGGGAAACATGATCAGCATTGTTTCACTGCTGCCTTGCCTCACCGTCTGTGCTCCACACCTGACCCGAGGACACACGTGAGAGCAATACAGGATACCCAGCCCCTCATCACGTTGTGTCTTTTCTTTGCCTCTGGCCTGAACCCGGCTCTCCTGGTTACTAGCTCTTGCAGTTTCGCTGGTAGCCCTCCTGGTGATACATGTCACATTGAACTCCCGTGTCGTGGGTGCATGTGACAGAGAGAATCACAGCCTTTATTTTAATAAAGCTTAATTCCTCTGCCTCCATAAAAATATCTATGTAAGAAGACACAGCTGAGCCCTGAGGTCTAGATATGAGAAGGTAGAGGGAAGATCTGCCCCCAGGCTGTGTGTGTGTATTTAAAGTGCTTTCCCAGTGCAGGGATGTGGACTCCTGGGGTCGCTGAGACTTCTGCGATAGGGATTGCTAGGGTGAACTGGGATTTGATGAGAATTGAAGCTGGCTGGGCAAAAAAAAATTACCTGAGTCCTCCTCCAACTCCATACTGGGTTAGATTTTGCATCATCTTTGCCAAGGTCAGAAGAAATTCATAATGGCAGCTAGGGCCAGAACAAACAGCTTTAAGACTTGCTGGAAGTCTTCCCCTTTTCCCATCCCTCCAGCTTCCTCAGACACCTGGCCATTCCCCCTTCCACCTACCCCTTAACCCAGCAGCTCATCACCTGGCCTGTTAAGCACATCTTCCTCTGGTACCTCTATCTGTCCCCATTCCCATCCTATGGCATCCGTGACCCTACTGGCATCGTGGCAGACAGATTCCTTTCTGGGGCTGAGGGTGGTTGGGCCAGCCCCTCCTGCATGTGGTGCTCTGCAGTAGAGGGAGCTACTTCTCCTTCTATTAGAACATGATCACATAGGCCAGCACATACGGTGGCATCTCCGTACAGATGAGACTGTGGTCCTTCAGACTTGGAAGTGAGAACCATCCCCTTTGCCCCCGCAGATGCTGGGACAACCAAATTTGACTTTCTTGTATGTTTTAGTCCCTTTTTGGGGTCTTCTGGACTGCTGGTGGCTGGGGAAATGATGTTGCTTTGTTTGAAACCCAGAAAGGGTATTTTAATCAGTTTGGCTTCCTGTATGGCTGGGTGAGAGCACCTCAGAAATGTAATGGGCTGCTTTCCCAGGCAGCAGGTCATGCTTGATATTTATAGAGAAATGGTGCTTTGAAAAGACCCCCTTTTTCAGCCTCTCCTGCTGTTCTCTAGCTAGGGCTGAGCCTTGCTGTTAATAAGGGAAATGCAGACATCTCTTCACAGTAAAGACAAAAAAAGAGCCCCCTTTGCTTTCCTTCCCATCTTGTCAGGAGCACCCTGCTGTGCCCCTCCGCTTTCTTCCCATCTCACAGAGGGAGTGGATTCTCTCTCTCGGTTGTACTCCTCACTAGAGCACTGGTTGCTGAGTGTGTCCATGCAGCCATCCCATATCCCTTCAGTTGGCTTTTATTAGTGAGCAGAAAGCAAAGTGCAGTGGTTTGGGGGGGCGGGGGGGAAGGAGGGGTTTGGAAGACCTGAGGTTAAGTCTCATTTGTGTCTTGGATTTACTGTATAGCTTTGGAAAAGTCACTCGTGTGCATCAGCTCTCTGCCTGTAAGCATCAGTGTGGTCTGACCGACTTCTTCAGTATTAAACGGTACTCATGTGTTGCTTTTAACCATATTCCATCCACGGAAGAAAAGAAGGGGGTGTTGAAGCAGGGGTCACTTTGAAGCTGAGCCTCAGCCGTTTGTGTTTGTCAGGTACTTTCAGGAGTATGACCCATGCTTTATGTTACAGGCTGCAAATACTGCAAAAGGCTGTTTTGAGCCCTGGTAGCTTTAATTGAGATCCAGGCTCCTAGCAGTCATTGCAAAATGAGCCTGACACGCTGCACTCTGTTGTTCTAGTAAAAAAAAAGGGTTTCTTAAGCTTTTTGGCTGTGCTTTGGATAGACGTTTGTGGTCTGAGGTGCCACTGAAAGAACAGGGGCTCTGGCTCTGCAGGACTCTTCAGATGTGTCAGAATTCTGATTTCACTTTCTCACTGGAAAATCACTGGCCATGTAAGAAACTTGGATGAGAAAACACTTGGTTAAAAACTCGAGAGGTGCTCCATGGCAAACCCATGGGAGGATCCATTTCCCAATTCTCCTGTCTGCAGGGGCTATTAGGAGATTCATTTATTCTGCTTGAAGCCTGCAGGTTTATAAACACAGGCTCTTCTCTTCAGCTAAGTTGAGAAGAACAACTTCCATTCAAATTCCTTTGAGACTGGAGCTGTCTGTCTCTATCATTCAGTTTAGGAGTGTAGCAGAGGGGAGGGGGGAAAGCCAGGGGAGCACCAAAAGGGTCTTGGTTTGTACTGGACTAGGAAAACCTGCATCATGGTGAGGATGGGTAAAACATCTCACGATTAAACTTGTGCTGCTGCAGCACAGAACGGTTAGCCCCATTAGAGCTCGTAGTGCAGCATCCCTGGTGTGTGGATGAGGAAGGGCCCAAGGACATGGCTGGGCTTTTAGGCTTAGCTAAACTAATCGGCTTTGGAAGGTGGGGACAACAGGCAGCTTTCCCTGGGCCGTGGCAACACTCAGAAGAACATGGTGGCATTTCTGGGGCCTCTGAATGTCACTGGTGTGTTGAAGATGGCTTTGGGCTCATGGCTGAGAGATGCTATCACAGGGAAATGCACAGTGTCTGAGAGATTGCAGAACTGAGGCTGGAGAAAATATGTGGGATGTCTTCTCTGTGCATTTTCATTTTCCTGTGCCATACTCAGGAAGATTCAAATACTCCAGGGACCTGTTCAGCTCTGAGGCCTCAGCTGGTCTGTAGCTGGTGGGGTCACTTTCACCCTGCGGGTGGATTGGAAGGTTTTCCCTCCCTCCTGCACAGGGATCGAAGGGTTCTGCTCCCTGGCTTGTGAGACAGAATGACTGCAGTTGCTGTGAGAGAGCAGGAAATCATCTCTGTAAAGCTGTCCAGAAAGCCTTGAATTCAGGTACAAGCCTCATGTTTATAGGAACATAAGAGGAACCATGGAAACTAAATATGGGTCAGAGCACCCGCAAATAGAAAAAACAGAGGGATTGCAGAGTTACACTGATTTCTCTGCCTTTGGATTTGCTCTGGGGGTTTCAAACCTGCCTGGGGTGCTAGTCTGTGAAGGAGGCTTTGGGATCCACAGGAGGAAGGAATATTTTTGGGAAGGCAGCGGGCAGAAGACCTCATTTACGTGCCTGTTCCATGAGGGTCGTGCTGCTCAGTGGTAAGTGGTAAGTAAGATGTGCTGGCTGTGACGTTCCCGTTGAGCCCCGAGGGAGATCAGGTACCTGGAGAGGAATGAAGAGCTTTACATGCATTGTTGACATGGAACTTAAACTTTGCTTCCCTCTGTTCCCTTGTCTGGAGGATTACCTGTGGAGCTCTGCGTGCCCTCCTGGGCCTGTCGCAGTGATTCAGCTGCTCTGCAGTCCTCAGCTTCATCAGGGGGAAACTTCTTCACCTAGCTGCTGCCAGCATGCTTTTGGCGACCCTGGGTGTCCTGTCAGCTGTTACAGGCCATTAAAGGATTTGTTTCTCGGTGTATGAAAAGGCTTAATTCAATTCTCCTTCTCTCCTGGCATTCCTCGGAGGTGAGTGCGTCCCCTCAGCATGAATCCTCCAATGCCGCTAATTGACTTGAAAGTAGCTCGTGTCTCCTTGGAAATGTCACCCAGCCCTTTTCAAGTGCAATTCCAGGCAATCAGGATCAATACGTTTCTTTAGCTAAGGGTATTAGCACATGACTGACAGCCCTGCGGCATTAGCTTATTCATATGGACTTCCAGATGCTCATTTTTCTTCCCTGTCTCAGCTCCGGTCCCAGTGAGGAGGGACAGAGCTTGGAGCGGAGCCATCCCCTGAGCTGCAGTTGTTCCCAGGGCACTGGTGGGTACTGTGCTGGCTCTCCCGTGCCTGCCCCAAATCCGTGGGTTGCTCTCATTCCCTGTCTCTCAGGTGAAGTCAAACTGCGTTGCCCCGTCCGCTGGCTCCTTGCATCGTGGCCTCGAGGTGTTCCAGAAAGGAAGGGGCTGGGTTTCTCTGCCCGTGCTGCTCAGCGCTTCGTTTGATGAAAGAAAAGGTGTCAGCTTATTTTGCCAGCACCTTTGCACAGAGAATACCATCAGTGTAGCTATCCCTCCTCAGATCCCTGCCCCCTTGTGCTCCCAGGGAGGCTGCACTCAGCAGCAGAGGACTTGCCTTGCTTTCCTCATCGTGTGGCAATTGTGGAGTGGTCCTGGTGCCCAAACATTTGGGGTTTTCATTATGTCTTCCATCAATTAGACATTCTTCTGCCTTCTTGCTTTAGAAATGTTTGTGAATTCATTTTCCCAGCACCCTGTGAGGAAGGGGCATGCTGCTCTCTCTGCTTAGAGACAGGGGTGAAAGCACTGGGGTGGAAGTGAATTGAGAGGAGCTTACAGAAGCACTTGAGACAGTGAATTTAATCTGAGCCCAGGTGCCCTCTGCTTTTCTTGACTCTCCTTTGATATGGCTGCCACAGCTGATGCACCCACTCTGCTCCTGTGGAGAGACCTCCCATCCCTTCTCCACCCCAACTGTGCCTCTTTCCTTGGGAAGCAGAGGGGAACTCACTCCCTGCTTTGGGAAACACTCAGAAGTCTTACAAGCAACAGCTTGGGAACAGACTATTATTTCAGCTTTTCAAAGGAAGAAGCTGAGTTGCTGAGAGACCAAGAGCTATGTCCTAGGTGAGATGACATTTCACAGGCTTGGTTCTTCTGAGTCCCTGCCACCTTGCTAGCAGTGCTCCCAGCTCTCCAAGAGCTCCTCCCTGGCATGTTAGAGCTGCAGGGAAAATGAAGCTAGCTCCCAAGCAGCAAACATTAACGTACAGAAGAATGAGGTGGGCTGCACTGGAGTATTGGGAAAACTTTTGAGGACTTCTATGCCATGCTGTGAGTTTGAGCGCAGGGCTGGTGATGGCACATCATCTGCCCCCACCTGGGATTTGTAACTGCTGCCGAGGCAGAGGTGGGGAATCTGTCAGGGAGCTGCTGAGAGCACGCTCCCCAAAGGCACATCAGGAGAGAAACAAGAAAGCCTGCGAGTTTTAATTGCGAGTGTGCCTGGATACCTGCAGGTGTGTTTGCATTTCGTCTCCTCTGGAATTAGTCAGGAAGGAGTTAAGGTGCGTGCCCTGGGAGACAGCCAGAACAAGCGCATCCGAAACTCCGGCAGTCAGAGGCAAAGCAACAATTATTAACGCCTCGGCATTTAATGTGGCAGAGCGCTCACGCCCCCAGTTATATTGTGTGTTCAATTCCAGAGCTCTCGGAGTTGTCAGTCAGCAGGTCCATAGATCATGGCGACCTTAGCATCATGTCAAGGGGCTTCACTCCATCAGGGATAATGAGCGTCTCCCACCGGTTTCTTGCCATCATTCATTTGAGATCCAGAAGTTCATCATGCAAATGACAAACAGCGTTAATTTTCTGCAAATAATTCCTCCAGATGTCCGCAGGATTCCAGCGCTCCTTGCCCAGAACAGTAAAATATGTTTTTCTTCCTCCCTATAATTCATCGCCAGGCCCACAAATCTCCCCAAAGTCTCTATAAACAAAGCAGGAAGCAGAGTGCAGAGGATAATAGTTCACTGCAAGCGTGTCTCCGGGCATCTCTGTGCTGCACGCGAGGAAAGGAGCGGTGGAATAGGTCCAGAAGTTTCTTCTCATGTGAGCTGAGTTTGACTGCGTTTAGTCTTGCAAATACAGTGAGTGTGGTGGTCTGAGCCAAGCCTCACACAAGCACAAGTCATTGTGGGAGGAGAAACTCAGGAGGAATTTTTATGGGATTGAAATTCAGGTCTGTCATTCTGGAATGGCTCGATCTGGAGTGAAACCTCCTGCAAAACATATCTGCATCACTAGGGGACTCTCCATGAGATCCACGGATATGCATCATGCTGTGTTTTCTGATGAGTGCTAAAGCAATTAGCCAGATCTTGGTTTCTCCAAGCATCTCTCAGCTTACTGGATTCCAGATCCAGCCAAAAACACACAAAGAGCTGAATTTCAGAGAGATTTGGGTGACAGACCACAAGAAGTTTTGGCTTGGATGAATTTGAAGATATGATGCAGGAATTGGTTCCAGGCAGTATATCTGGAATAGGGCAGACCCATGATGAGGCAGACAGAAAAATGACTGTATTATTGACTCACACAAGAGGTCATCAGGCAGCTAGGACCCAAATCCAAGGAGGGTGGCGCAAATCTTGGCCTCCTTCCTATGTTCCAGGTAAAGTTCAGAAGAACTTGAGGGTACCCAAGCTTGGCCTCAGGCTTGAAAAGCTTCTGTACTTGAGATTTGTTTGGTTGGATACATAGAAATGTATGTATTGTTTTATTTGGTTGGACATGGACAAAAACAAGGGCATCCCAAAACTCTTCCTCCTGTGGCTGCTGAGAGCACCCGACCACGTGCTCCTGCCATCAAGTGCTAGAGCCAGCCCGGGAGCTCAGTCCTGAGCTCCAGCACGGAAATGGCCTGACCTGGAGACACGTTGAGGATGGAGCCACCAGCTCAGCGCGAGGCTTGCGTGTGCTGGAGGAGAGAGTGTCCCAAACTCTGGAAGATCCTGTGAGGGCCCAAGGCCCCTCTTGCCAATGGCCCAGCAGCGTGCGGTGGGTGAGTCACCTTAGGGAGAGCCGGTGGGCGTTGTTGCTCTGCTCTTCTCTTCTGTTTCCCACCACGCTTAACAGGCCCAGCTTTGCTGTGGATTTCTCCTCTGCATTCGCCAGCTCCTGCCAGCCCTGGGAGCACGCACCCGCTCCCTCCCTTGCTGGCCTTTTCACACTGGAAGGGTTTTTAAAGGTCCCTCTAAGCAGCAGCTGCTGTGTGGCTTTTTGGTTTTTTTGGTGTTTTTTATGATGGCCTGGAAATTAATTTCTTTTTCACTGGCGTTGGACTATCCATTCCCCACGTCACAGTGCAGAATGAGCTCATAACTCTCTTGACTGCCTTGTGGCTGAGTTATGGGGTCTTCTGCAGCGTAGCCCAAAGGGTTTAATTTAACAGTTGGAGGAAAGCAATAGAGTTCTGACAACTGTCTAGTACTTTTGCTGTCGGTGCACTTGGAAAATTTTTCTTAACATTTGACTGAAAGGTTCCTTGTTTTAAATTAAGCTCAGGACTTCTTGTCCTTTCCACAGATAGGGAAAGGTGGATGGTTTTTATTTTTTTCCCCCCTTTCCTTTTTTTTTTTGTCTGAAGATTGTAACCATGTCTCCATCCTCTCTAGACTGAGCATCACAAATGCTTTCCACCCCTCCTTGCCAACTGTTTCCTATAGATTTCCAGTCACTGTTGTCTGTCTCTCTTGGACTGTCTCCAGTTGCTCGCGCCGTCTGGAAGATCAGCATCCCAAACCGGACAACATGTTCCAGCTGAGTCTTTAACAGCGCGGGAGCCACGCGAGGGTGACTTGGACTATTTGCACGTGACGTCGCTTCTGCGCTCTGATCCGGGTTGCCCTTGGCATGATCTTGACCCTGTTTTGGGGCAAGTGGGGTGAAGGGCTTTGGTTGCTGTCTGGGCCACCTGTTGTGGTCTCCTTGTCACCACACGCGGACTCTATTAAGGCCATCTGCCGCAGGAACCTGCGTCTCGGATCGGGGATGCTCGGGTGAGCTAATGTGAAAGGACAAGAGATGCCTGCTGCTTGCAGGAGCTGGAGCTCGTTAACCCCCCTGCAGATGCTCCTCCATACACTTCCCTTCATGAGACTGTTCACAGGCCGGTTTAATGTGCCTGTTAATGGTGAAATTGTTGGGGTTGTGTCCACTGGAGCACTCTTCTCCTCACAGAACTGTGGAGGAGGCAGGGGAAAGAAACAAAGTCCTTGGTTTTTCCTCATCCCTAGCTCTGCTTTTTTGTAATTTCCCCTTAAAATCATCAGCAGACTTCATGGTTTTTTTAAGGCCCAGCTCATTTTTGGTCCTCTTAATGAGTAATAACATCTTAAGGGCACTGTCCCATGGCTTTGTCCCTTGCAGGGCAGCACCTAATCCTGTAGTATTTGCTCAGTTGAATGGTCACTGGTTTTACTGGACTTGCATGGAGGACGTGGTGTGGATCCAAGTGCAGTTCAGGAGCTGAGCTCTTGCACGAGGCTGATTATAAACTAACAGAATTTTTTATGTTGGAAAAGACCTCTTAGATCATCAAGTCCAACCGTTAACCCAGCAGTACAAAGCCCCCCAGTGTCTTGTGGACTAAACTGTGGCCCCAAATGCCACATCCACAGGTTTTTTGAACACTTACAGGGATGGTGATTCCACTGCTTTCCTGGTTTGCCTGTTCCAGTGCTTGAACACCCTTTCAGTGAAGAAATTTTTCCTAATATCTAATCCAAACCTCCCTTGGCACAGCTTGAGGATGCTTCCTCTTGAGCTATCCTTATTCCCTGGGGGCAGAGCTTGACCCCTACCTGGCTACAGCCTCCTGTCTGGGAATTGTGGAGAGTGAGAAGATCCCCCCTGGAGCTCTTTTTCTCCAGGCTGAACAACCCCAGCTCCCTCAGCTGCTCCTCATTGGTCTTGACTTTGCTCCTCCATCTTGACTTTGGGGTGTGGAGAGCAAAGCTGAGGCATTAGTTGTGAAGCAGGGTGGCAAATAAGAGTCACAAGCAGGAGGGGATTGGATCCCAGCCTGCCTGCTTGTAGGCCAACCTGGCTGGAGGGGGAAGGAAGGGCAGGTCCAGCCAACAGCTGGAGAAGGTGAGTAGGAGCCCTCAGCCTCCTGAGGGAAGGAGGGACTGAGATCCTTGAGTTGTTCTCCTCGTGTTCAGGACTGGGCCTACAACAGAGCGTGGATCTGGCAGACCCTGAAGACCTTACAGCATTCTAGCAGTAGGGGTGGAAATGCAGATGTATTGTGAGGCTCCGGTGTAACCCCTCAGGTGATGCTTGTGTAACACCTGTCTCAGTGGCAGTGACCAGAGAACCTGCGAAATCCCTCTTGTTTCTCAGTTCACGTACCCCAGCTGGGTAAGAAAATCAGGATAACTGGCTTGTCTCACCTTTAACAGTGTATTTGAGGCAATCATCTATTTCTGGCATCGCTTGGGCACTGTTTGCAGTCCAAATACTGACAAGTTCTGTGGGACAGCCCCTGTCTCTACCTCCAACTCATCTCCTGGAGTTAGGCGATTAGATGAGACTCTTTTTCATCTAAGTGCTTTTTTTTTTTTTTTTTTTTTTTTTTTTTTCTTTCTAATCTGTGGAGGGAAGCTGGCAGATATCATCTTTAAAGGTAAGGAAAATGGAGCCAACGTTTTGTATTCCAGAAATCTCATTATTTTCTGACTAATATGCTGATTTTGGATGCTTGGGGTTTGGCAGTGGTGCAAGGGTCATTGCTGAACAAAGCAGAAGCAGGCCCATCCTGGAGAAGCCTGCCTGGGTAAAATATGCATTTTCTACGGGTGGAAAACGTGAATTCTCTGGGTCATGTCAAGGAATGAGGCCTTGTGGGTAATTTCCCTTTGGCGCTGACTTGACGAAAGCTTTTACAAAAGGAAAAAGTGTGTTTTAAGAAGTTACTCGATACTTATCTGTCCGGAGTGCTTTTCCCAGGCTGGATTTGGGGAGGGATTATCTCAGATTTTCATTTAGTTCTGAAATCCTGGGTATTGGTTTTATAAACTAAAACCCCTTCACAGCAGGTTGCTTGTTCTGTCTTGTTGTTTTAGGTTGGTGCCTAGAAAGGAATTTAAATTTCCTGAACGGATGGGGCCTGAGCCTTGCTGGGGTAAAACGGCATCGTTCAAATATTTAAAGGCAGATGCATCAATACTGGCAGCTGAGGATCTGGCTTACTTTGATTAAAATCTGATCAAGATTACTCAGCCTTGCCAAGGGACTTGGATTACCAGTCTATAAAAAGAAGAGGAGGAGAGGAGAGGACATTAAATATAAAAATAATCCAATGAAGGACGTGAAGCTAAACTCACTGCAAATTGAACAATAATGAAAACATCCTCCTTAAGCAGGTGGAGGGCAGCAGGGCTTGCAGGCAAGCAGAGGCTTGGAGCTGGGGTTGAGGTAGAAATACCGCCCTGGGGTTTCTCATGGGCATGGCCTCATCTTTTAAAGGCAGATTTTTTTTCAAAGAAGGGCCTTGCTCATTTAAAAACCCCCAAGGAAGCGTTGCGGGAGGAGACGTGGGTGACAAATCCTTCGGAAAATCCTTGCCTCTGCTTCCTCAGGAGACCTGGGCTAGTGCCAAATCTCACTAGCAAAGAGGTGATTGAAGCTGAGGAACAGAAAATCAACTCTCTTACAGATTTCAGAATGTGAAATGTGCTTTTGTCTTTAGGGCTTCTTACAGGGGTTGAATTTCAACTCTTGCCTTCCATCACAGCATTTTTTTCACCCTGGTTTTCGTTATCTTTTAAATGTAAAGCATATTCAAGGAATGTTATTATGCCATGGGATTAGGCTTGATAGCCAGTGACTGATGGGGACACTGCACCAAGCTCCCTGCTTGCTGAGCCATTTCAGGAGTCTGTCCAACCATTTGGCACGTGTCTCGATTTCTCAAGCTTTCTTATGCTTATGGTCTCTAAACCCTGGTCTAATGGGAAGTGTCCCTGCCCATGGCATGGGCTTGAAACTAGATGATCTTTAAGGTCCCTTCCAACCCAAACCATGATTCCCTGTGCTCCTGTGAAGTGCCGGAGCTATTAGTAGGGCAGGCACGCCTGGGTCCTAAACTTGTTGATTTTTGAAGCCCCCAGATCCCTGAGGTCCGCAGTTTTTTCCCTCCTCTTTATGGAGCATGCTGGCTTGCTGGGATGGGAAGCACATCCCTCGGTGATCCCTGGAGAAGACGTGTGGGTGGAAGGAGATCTATGGGGTTTGCAGGACTTGAGTGTCCTTTTGACAGGCCACAGCGAGCAGGATGCGTGGAGAGCTGGCTGCTCTGAGACCAGAAGATGCTTTGACTCTGTCAGAGGACTGTGGGAGCCCTGGAGAGTGGGGCTGAGTGGCCTCAAAATGGTCATAGAATCCTGGAATGGTTTGGGTTGCAAGGGACCTTAAAGATTATCTAGTTCCAACCCCCCTGCCACGGGGGTGGTGACGTAAAGTGACACATCTCAGGTTGCTGGAGGGAAGGCGAGGGGGTGGCTGTGGGGCCTCCTGGGCAATTACACACATGGACGGTCAGTGCCACCGCCTGAACGCCCCGGCAGTGATGCCAGACTGTCCCGTTTTCCTTAATCAGAATTAGGGTCAGATGAGGATAGGATTGTGTTTTAATAAATATTTGTTAGCAAGTGCCTTCCCCTCCCCCCTCCCGTCTAATAGCGTTCATTTTCCTTGCAGTAACACGTGCGTTCAGCTTCTGTTGCTCCATGTGTCGTGCTCCGTTCCTCCGTCTCACTCGCAGCCACAGAGCAGGAGGAACACTGCCAAGGCTTTTTCTGGGAATTTGCTCTGGTCCCGCTCCTTCCCTGGCGGTGCTCAACTGATGTGTTTTGTTTGCAGGGGGAATAAAATGCTCAACTGGCAGCTCCTGAGTGGACTGTCAGAGACCAAGGCAAGGAGCAGCCCCCCTTCAGCTCTGCGTGCAGGTGTCCACACAGCCACGGTAAGTTAGGGCCGTGACTTTTGGGAGAGAAAAGTTGCTAAGCAGTAGATGTGACCTTCCTGCCCTGTTTTAAAAGATGTGAGACTTTGCTTAAGGCATCCTTAGGATAAAGGTTCTTCCCCCACAGCCTTTCTCAGGTGCAGAAACAGGGTCTGCGAGTGGCTGTGATACCCTGTGAAGGGGCAGCCCTGTCTGAGGTGTGGCTGTATTCTCATGGGGTGTGAAGCGGTGTTTAAAAACGCTGGTAATTGAAATGCACTGGTGAAAATGTTTTTCAAACACTTGCTTTCCTGCTGGAGACAGGATTGCCCTCACCCAGACTAAGTGGCTGCAGGGAAGGTGGAGCCGCAGTGGTGCCTGGGCCGTGCCTTGGTTAACCCGAGGCTGAGTTTCTGCTGACTCAGAAGGGAGCCCGGCAGCCCCTCAGCTGTGTGCAGGTCTGAGGATCAGTGGCACTGTGCTTGTGAACCCGCACTGCGTTGAGCAGGGCTGGGACCAAAGGCCACCTCAGTCTCAAACTGCCTGTGAAATGAAGCAGCTGAGGGTTCCCAAGCGTCAGGTTTGCACAGGGCATTCACAGGCATGTTCCAGAGAAATAATGAGGTAGATGCTTATTATTTAATAAGAGGGTTCTTGCTGCTTGCTTCAGTTTCTTTCAGGCCATGAGAGGGAGCAGGGGAAATTTGAACCATCTGATGTACATTAGTAATGAGAGATTAATGTTGTGCATGAACAGGGGCTTTATTACTGCAGGAGCTGGTGATACTGAGTGTCTTATACTTTCTGATTTATAATTCCTTCCTGATCTGGAGTCTTTGGCCGAACATCTTTGTACACAAAGCCTGAGGAATATTTGATTAAAGCCCCTTTTTTCATGGGACATGCCTATAACCTTTGCTGCCAGGTCACAGCAGCTTCAGAGCACTCGGCCACCAGAGTGGGCCAGAATGACACGGGCTTGGTAAGCAGTGGGCAGTAGTTTGTGTAGCTCCACAACCCACACCTGTGCCTGCAGCACCGTGGCCTGCAGAGCCTCTGTGCTCTCTCGAGAGGTGTCTCACCTCAGCTCTGGCTCTTCAGGTTGGTCTCTGAGCTGTGCTTAACCCTCTGTCCCACCTGGATTTCCTCCCTCTAAGAACCAGGCAGGGCAGCTGCCCACGCTCTATTGTAACACCCTTCCTTCTTGCCTTTTTTCCCTGAGAAAAGAGGGTTAATGTGGTTTTGGCTCCTTTTTGCCCACCCCTAATAACTTTCCACCCTGATGGCTGATTGGAGCTCTGTGTGCCAGAGACCTTGAAGATAACGAGTTCCAACCAGCTTGATATAAATAGGTGGCCAGGGAGAAGACTTTATCTTTGCCCCTCTCTGCCAAAGGAGTTCAGTCCTTATCAGTGCAAGAGCATCTGTGTGTGAGAGAATGAGGAAGAGAGATGTCATGAATGCCTCTGGGAGGAAACTGCTCTTGGAGACAGTACCCTGCTGCATCTGGGAGAATCCCACTGCGATGTGCAACTCCATGGGAAATGGAAGTATTGCTGGCTCTGCTAGGGGCTGAGCACTGTGTGAGGCTTTCTGTTGTTGGTTTTCCCTGCAGCCTTTCATCAGAGACTAGAAGGAGTGATGTGTGTGGTGTTGCCAGCCCGACTGAGCAGGAAGCAGAGGGGCAGGAGCCTGGTACTGGAGCAGAGGGTTGCAGCCTGATTCCCCAGGGGATGAGGCTGTTTTAGCCTCTGGCTGGTTGATGGGGCATCTTTCTCCTGCAGCAGCACTTGTTTTCCCTGAGGAACAGCCCCTGTTTCTAGGATAGTCCTCCAGCTCATCACCCAGCTCCCTTCCTGCCCTCTTTGCCTTTTGCAGAAAGCTGTTTAATCAAGGGTGTATCAAAATCCATCTGTCTATGCTGGTGTCAACAACTTGGCTTCGGGGACAGTTTAAATAATTTTCTAACTGCATTCCGTAATGGATTCTGTTGCTGAGAGAATGGAAAGCAGGGCAGCAAAGGTGTTTTAATTACATATGATTGTGGCATCTTGCAGACTTGCCCTGTCAGTTGCTCTGGCATAGCACCATTTAGAGCCTGCTTTTGCCAGCACAGGCATGTTAGATGGGGGGGGGGGGGTTATGGGTCCGGGGGAAAA
>VZTE01002679.1:24190-72283 GCA_013397775.1 Eulacestoma nigropectus
CCCCCCCTGGAGGTTAATTCCTTTTTTTTTTTTTTTTTTGCATAAAGGGTATGCTGTAGTGCATGTTTAAATTGTCTTTTCGTGGCGCTGAATCCCCACAGGTGCAAGTGATACATGATCCACTAGGCTGAAAGCATCTCCCGGGACTTGACCTTTACCAGGTGAATCAGAGAAGTCCCAAAATGTGTCTGGCCAGCTGGGAGAGTGTGACAAATGAGCCAGAGGGAAAAAGGTTATTTCTCACTTCTCAGTTTCTTCCCGGGCTCTGGAGTGCCTGAGGCTGGAAATGACGCTGTGAACAGGTAACGACTGGGTTATCAGTGCAGATCCTAAACGAGCACAGGGATCACCCTGCTCTATCCCCAAACTGCACACAGGGTTTGGTTTTCTCACAGAGGCATCAGACAACCCTGAAATGCTGGGCTCAGCTTTAGCAAGGTTGTATCACACTGGGTGATGTGGGAACTTTAATTCACTCTGAGGGAGAACCGGGAGGCTGTTGAGTCCCCTTCAGCCTTCAGAAGGAAGAAGAAGGGTTTCTGAGGCTCCCTCTTTCCTCCTGGGGGAAGGACACCCATGCTGCTGCCTGCCAGCCCCGTGCTGGCACCGGCAGGCCTGTGCTGGGGCTGGCGTGTGGGGCTGGTGGGCAGCAAGGACCTGTGTGTGAAGGAATGGGCTCCCTCTCGCTCACAAGTGCCACCCGCCAGTCAACGCGCTAATGGGCAGCTTGGTGTGTCAGTGATCCTGCTGAGAGCTCAGGGCACTGCTCGGACTCTGGGCTGCCTTCCTGGCATTTCCTGGCAGCAGTCCGTGGATGAAACATCTTTCTGGAAGGTGAAATCTCTGTCCATGCAGTGGAGACACAATGGGAGGAGATGTGGGGGCGAGGGAGCTGCTCTGCCTGTCAGTTCTTCCTCTTGGAGCTGGGCATGTCACTTCCATTTTAGGGAGCAGCTGAACTCATCCATAAGCCTGGGAAGGCAGTTCAGGCTGGAAATGCAGGAGGACCTCAGCTTGGTCTCTCGAAGAAGGACAAGGGAAGGGCGCACATTCCGTTTCCATGGGCTTTCCAAAGGCTCACATGCTGTCTTAGCTGGCTGGCTCTCCTGTTAGCCAAACAGGCCTGAAACCTTCTCCTCTTGGTCCTGTGTGCAGTGGGATCCATGAAATCTCATCTTCTCTGGATCTACAGTTTGGGTTTGGAGTCTCTGGTGTCCAGTAAGTTTTTTGTGCTGAATGGAGCATCTCTCCCACACAAATTGTCTGATGTCTAATAAGGGACGATACACTACAGTTTGGGAGGTGCTAATAACGTCTCCTCTGTTTGGTAGTCTGTTCCCATGAAATTTATAGACTCTGACTGTCTCCAAGACCTCTGTTGCTCTGTCACATCCGCTTGAAATCTGTTTGCAGTGTCAGAAGTTGCTGGGGAGTGGGCAGAGGACAGACTGCTGCGGCAGGGTTGCATGTGCTTTGCACTCCTTGGGAAGTCAGGCTGAAAATGCACAGATCTGGGGACAGGGGCAGCTGTGGCTCGGGTCACAGAGTGGGGTGTTTGGGAAGGCAATCGGGCTGTGTGGCAGGAAGGTGATGAGCCCCGAGGGCTCTGCCTCAGCCCCTGTCGCCGTTCCCCGGGCTCGTTCGAGCTGCCTCGGGCGACCAGGGAATGCCGAGCGTGGCCTCCTGTGGGAAACAGCCCCCGCAGACGATAAACGAGCCAGCCAGCCCAGAGCTCCCGGCTGCTGTGAAGCATTGCCTGGCTAAAGGATAATGAATGCCACAGCAGGAGACAGAGCGTTTCTCCGAGGCCATTCATCCCCTTTATCACCCTGCTAACAAGCCCCAGAGCGACTTTAGAGAGACTTCTCTGGAGCAGCAGCATCCCTCAGCCGCGCTGCTGGCTGGGTGCTGGGGCTCAGGGATACAGCACAGTGTGGCAGGAGCGCTCAGCGGGAAGCCACGGACCATCTCCTGAAAAACAGCCCCGGGTTTGGGTCTCTGCTCTGGGGCCTGTGCCTTGGCTCTGGTTTGGCTGGCGTGGAAACCGTGCCCTCCTTCAGGCCGTGCACGGTGCCGCCTGAGAGATCCAGATGTAAAAGCCAAGCATCCATCTTTTTTAAAGTACTTCTGGGCAGCACCTGCAGCACCCTTAGGAGGATTGCTCTATCCTAACTCCCAGCTTGCCTAAGATTTAAGATTTGTAAGATTTATAGAAGACCCGAGAGGAGTCTGGGGCCACCAGCACGTAGGTGAGTTGGTTCTGCTTCACTTGCAGCACAGCTGAGCCTGTGCATGAGCCTTGTGTGAGGAGGAAAGGGCAGGAGTGATGTGCTCTTCATAAGAGCTAATAAAAGCTAATCCATCCCTTTGCTCCAAGACAGTAGGAAGCATTAGTGCCTGGCTGAGTGCCTCCTCCACTGCGGCAGCGTGCTGGGTGCCTCCACCTTCCCTCTGGCTGGGAGCAAAGCGTGTCCTCCCCTGGGGGAAAAGGCGTCTGGCAGAGCTGCGCCGCCTGACACTGCTCTCTGGAGCTGGCCTGCCTCCTGGGAAGGAGAATCTGCCAGAGAACCCGCACGGGTGAGCCTGGGAGTGAGGATGGACGTCCCTGGGGCAATCTCTCATGGCAGGCCTCAGCTCCAAGCAAGTGCTTTGCCTCTGCTCCAGGACTTGGGCCATGGCTTGTGGGAGCAGAGGAGAGCATCACCTCTGGTTTGACTGGTGTGTATGAGACCCTCAGAAAGGCTGGAGCCAGCTGAACCCAAATAGGTGTCCAAATAGGTTGGAATCCCTTCACCAAACAGCCTGTGTGCTCACCCGTGTGCTGTGTGTGCAGGTACAAGCTGTGCCACCCTGCCAGAGTGATTTGTGTCTGGGGCACAGTGCACAGTGGGTGATCAAGTAGAACTAATTGCCAGTAATTGGAAGTTTTTATTTTTTCATCCTGTGTGTTTTCTCAATTTCTCCTTCTCCTCCTCCTCCGGGTTTAGCTGTTGGGGGATGTATTTGGTGTGGTCCATGGTAAACACCCCACAACCAGTGCCAGTGGGAGAAGGGAAAGCAAACAGGAGAGTTAGTGCTGTGTTTGAGTGTCCTCAACAAATGCTGATAGTGGTTTTATAGGGGCAAAAAAGGAGGAGAAAAGCTTTGCAGGCAGAGGGGGCAGAGTGCCATGAGAGACAATGGGGTGGTTCCAGCGAGGGGAGAAACAGCAGGAGAGCAGCAGGTGGTGGGGATGGTCTGGAGTGTGTTTGCAGAGCTGTGGAGCAGAGGAGAAAGCGTGTCGTGGAGCCAGGTGTGTCCTTGAGTGCGAGCAGCACAACAGCAAGAGGATTGCAACCCTAATTTTTTCTCTCGATTTTTTTTTTTTATCAGGAGGTCTCCAAGCATTTTAAAAGGAAGCTAACCTCGCAGATTGAAAGACTTCACGTCTTGAGGCTTCAGTGACTAAGTTTGGAGCCAGCCAGGGGAACCTGTGAGTGCTGAGCCTTTGTCATGTGCCTTCCTCTCAAAAAGTCTGCACTCTAGACCTCAGCCTCTCTCCCAGACCCCTGTGCTGACCAGACGGATGATGGGGAGTTCACTAGAGGCCAGTCATGTCCCATGGGGTGGCAGCAGGACCTGTTGCCTCCTGTGACCACTGCTATCAGCTGGACTGCCTCTGGAAGGGAGGATGCTGGCAGGCCAAGTGGCCTTTCAAAGAGGGCTGGAATTCAAAGGGGTGCACTCTGGCCCCAGTCTGCCAGGCCCCTGTTCCTGCCCTGACCGCTCAGTGTTTTGGGAGGAGTTCACTTTCAGTCTAGAAACATCTGGTGCCTTTTCTTCTTTTGCCAGCACCGTTAAATGTCGAGTTGAAGGGAAACACAATACATCACCTTCCTCATGGGCTGCCATTCAGCCAAGAGTAACAGAGATTAGCCTTCAATCACACGAGGGCTGGAGCTGAAGGAAACCTTCCCGAGGACACGCTGGAGAAACATTTTCATTAGCAGAGGAGAACGTGACGAAGATGAAGTGGCCCTTCACCTCGGCTGCCAGACCTCTCGCCTGCCTGGCGTTAACAGGACGGGGAGTGCTAACCGAGGAGCTGGGGCCAGCTGCAGTGCTCTGAGTGCTGTCTGCATCCAGATGTGAGCAACAGCTGGGACACAGCAAAGCAGAGCTTTTATAGTCCGGTGGGGGTGGTCTTGGTTTTCCTCCTGCCTATGAGCTCTCCCTGCTAGAAATAAACTGTCTCTGTCAACTGCAAGGAGAAAACTTGTGCTAGGGCACATACCTGAGTGGGCACCCTGGCGTGGGCTAGAAAAACGATGTCCTTGGGTGATAAAGTCCGTGGGTCCAGGGGGTATCACAGCCCCTGCCTCCTGCAATACGTTTTGCAAGTTTAAGAGGACTGCCTTGCTGGTAGTAGAGGCTTTCTCTGCTCCATGGAAAGCTGTTCCACAGCCCTTTGCTCTTACTCTGCATCCCCCCAAGGCAGTTGAGGTGCCCAGGATTCACTTCTGCGATTGACGTCTCCTTTGTGTTGACGAAACACCCCCTGGACCCCAGCTGGGTGCCTGGCACGGACCTGTCTGTTCCAGTTACTGGGAGTTAACCAACAGGATCCCTGCAGCTCTGTCTGCCGTCCCCCACCACCTCACCTCCCTGGGGCTGGCGTGCTCCTGACAAAGGCAGGCTCCATCTCTTTCACTCACAGCTGAAGGATGCCTTGCCTGGTCCTATCTTGCAGGTTGGAGGTAAATTGTTTTAATTTGTGTGGCACGTTCCTTTGGGCAGAAGGTGGGGGGAGAAAAGAAAAAAAAACCCAAAATAAACTCTGGCCATTCTGGGTATTTTTAGTTGTTTGTGAAGGACCATTAATATCTCTTTCTCTCTCTTTTTTTTTTTAATTCCCTGCAGACTCTTCTCTCTCAGGGGCTGCCTGTGGTGCTGCATTAACATCACATCTCTGTGGGGAAGGTAAGCTGGTTCTCAGTGCTGCCTGAGACTCTGACTCAGAGGGAGCCCCATCTCTCCTCTCCCTGCTCCCCAGGTGCCCACCACATGCCCAGCCCTCTGAGAAGGGGCTCCCTGGCTGGGAGGGTGAAGGCTCAGAGATATTTATGCCTTTTGGGATGGGTTTTATCAGGAATGGGATTTGAGCTCCCTGAGAGGGAGGTGGCACAGCCTGGCAGCTAGGGAGCTGGTTTGGAACATCAGAACAAATGGCTGCTGGTTTTGGAGCATTCTCATGTTAAGTTACCTCTCATGTCACCCTCCTGCATTTCAGAACTGAGAGCGGCCAAAATGAGAGGAAAACCTGGCTCCTGAGCATTTTCCCCCCTATGATGCCTTCACCTTTCTTGTATTCCCTTTCCCCCGACGATCTCAGCTGGCTGAGTTTCACTGCCAGCCTATTGAAAGGAAAGGCACGTGCTGGCTTATGGAAGGAGAGAGACCTGAGACAGGATAAATCTGTATGCAATGAGAATGGGGGGAAGCAAGTCAGCTGCTCTGACACTTTTATTATGGATCCAGGCTGCTTGGGGATGAATCTTTCTTGAAACGTGTTGCTGGGTGACATTTCTGCCAGGTCTCAGCAGTAACCTTCACCAAGGCTTGCTGCCCAGCCTTGTGCTTGCCTTTTCCTGGGACAAAGAGAACGAGTATCAGCTGGAAATGCTGCAGGCAGCAGGGATCAGTGGGGCTCGATGCACCTCCAGTGAGTCTGAAGGCACCTGGACTTTGGCACCAGAAGCTCTTCAGGCTTTGGTGACTCCAGCTTATGGCTGCATGTGTTGTTTTGCAAAGGAGGTGTGGGCTCCTGCATCTGTTTCTCATTTCAGAAACAAAGAGGATGCAGCAGAGACCAAAATGAAATCCTCCTCGGAGTTGTCCAGAAGGATGGATAACTGCAAGAAAAAGTTATTCCATGGCTCTGGAAAAGGAATAGCTACTTGCTTAGTAGCCTGGTAATGAGGTGCTGGCTCTGCTCCATGCAGAGGCTGGAAGCCACGGGAGATTTGGGGTTACAAAGAGGGCTGAGCAGAGTTTGCTGCCCTCTCGGCTCCTTCCCTGTATCACTGTCAACTTAGATTTCACATCAAGAGGGTGATGTTATGGCTGGCGGTGACAACAGCAGAATGTCACTGGCAGAGGTGAAATCTTTCCCTCTGTGAGGGTAATTCCTCCTTCCCCTTCCCCTTCCCCTCGGCTTGTGTCGGGACCCGCTGGCTCCCGGTGCTGCGCAGGGCAGGCACACGTGCTGCTCAGGGGACAGCACGCACTGTGCTGAGCAGCCCTGCCTGCTGTCCGGGTGAGCAGCTCCGTGTCACTGATGCCTCTTGGCTGCGTGGTGACCTGGGACAGAGGGAAACCCCTTGTCACTGCCTGAGACAAACTGGGGCCGTTGGAAGCTGCTGTGTTTGCCATCATGGCAGCATTGCACAGAATGGTCCTCTGCCATGCTGGCAGGCTTGTACCAGCAGGAGGTCCGCCAGGGATGTCCCTTTAGAGCCCTGGAGGCCCCTCTGCTCTTTAGGGCCAGGCCTAAGCTAGGTCAGGGTCTGAGGGGCAGACTTACATGTTAGTGGTTCATGTTCTCTGCAGGCTCTCACCTCCTCTGAGCAGGAGCTGATCTTGTAGAAAGCTGCCTGTGCCCACCCGCTCCGGCAGCCTCTCGACCAGCATCTGTCCCCAAGGGCCAGGTCAGCAAAGCCTTGGTGTTGTTCTGGGTCCAGTTTTCATTTTTCAGCTGGTTATGGAGAAAAGGATGAAGGTACCTGCTGCTGCTAGGCAACAGTGGCAAACAGAGGAAGGGGACTGACCTCTTAGTGCATTTGAAGAGCCAAAAGTTTAATCTGACTCTGCTTCTCTCTCAGCCCTGATCCTGTTGTATCTTTTCCAGCTGACGCCTGAGCCTGTCTTTGTTTTGCTGTTTTTTCTTGTTCCCTTTTTTCCCCTCACTTCATGAAAAATGGCTTTCCCATCTGCATCTGTCAGGAGTCTGCCTGCGCTGGGTGTACGGCTCAGTGAATATACAAATGTGCGGTTGGATCGTGGCCCCCCTGGCAGGCCGGAGATGAATTCCAAACGTGCAGGGAGAAGGGCTTCTGCTGCCTCTCATGGTTGTTTTCCTCATCCCAAGGAGGTGTGAGAATCGCCTTTGGGAGCAGCACTTCTCTCTGCTCCTGCTCTGCCTTACCAAGGATCACTCCTCTCTCATCCATCATCAGATGAGTCCTCTTTGCTCCCACATCTCAGCTGCTGGGGAGGGAGTGCTGAGGAAGGGGAAAACTGTTATATCCTGCTTTTTACTACTATTCTTTTCCCTCTGCCTTTTGCATCCCACCTCTTAGGCCCGTGACAATCCATTTGGCAGCCTGGGGGCCAGGACACTTGCTGGTCCAGGTACTTTTAAAGAGAGTTAAGGATGAGGTAGAGAGAAGGGCATTGTTTTGTAGAAACATAGAATATCCTGAGTGGGAATCCACAAGGATCATCAAGTCTAACTCCTGTCCCTGCACAAGACACCCCAACAATCCCACCATGTGTCTGAGAGCATTGTTCAAACACTCCTTGGGCTCTGGCAGGCTTGTGGCTATGACCACTGCCCTGAGAAGCCTGTTCCAGTGCCCAACCACCCTCTGGGTGAAGTACATTTTCCTAATATCCAACCTTAACCTCCCCTGGCACAGCTTCATGCTGTTCCTTCGGGTCCTGTTGCTGGCCACCAGTTTGACCTAAGCCCCTTAAGGGGCTTAAAATGCAGCTTTGGAGTTTGTCAGCAGTTGTGCACGACTCCACAAAAGCACCCAAATGCTCCTGCACATTTCAGCCTGGCTGCATCCCCTGTCCCTGCTGCAGGTGACGAGTGCCGTGGGGCTCTGCAAGGAGGAGTTCACCATCTATGCTGTGTACCTGCAGGCTCACTCAGGTGCCCAAAGGGAGCTGACAGCCTGCCCTGACACCCATGGATTTGCTGAGCCGCTCTTGGCTTTCTGCAGGCTGGTACGTGAGCTGCTACCCTCACCCTGTGTACAGAGAATCTTACAGCCAGGTGGGCTCAGAGGAGCAGGCAGGCAGAACATGAAATGAGGCTGCCCACGCTCTTGCCACAGTTACCTGGTCAAGGAGGGCAGGTTTCTGGGAGGGCAGACCCCCACTTTGGCAGGAAGAGAGAGCAGACAGCTGAGCTGAGCTTGTTTTTCGACAAGCAGATGGATGTTCAGTGGGGACCCACGAAAACCCTCTCACTGCAGGCTGCGAGCCCTCCAAACCAAAGCGCGGTGCTGACACGGAATAAAGCGTCGCTCCATTGACGCTCAGCCTGAATTGCTTCTTCCATCCGATTCAGGACCCAGCGACGGTCTCCTCCTGCCACCCGCTCCCGTGAGGAGCCAGCTGCACGCCTGCCGCCAGGCGGGGATGGAGCCGGAGCCGCTGAGCCACGAGGAAGGCGGCCGATGGCAGATTCCTCCGGCATTCCCACCCCGCGGGGCTCTTGGCGAGCGAGCGCTCGTCTGCTCTGAAAGCTCTTAGTGCTCCTGCAGGTGGGAGCCAATTTGTCGGCTTTCCTGCCCAGGTGCCATCTGTTTGTAGGATTGCCTGTGCGGTGGATGGGCACGGCGGGGATGGCAAAGGGAAAGGGCTGCCGGGGTGGGAGAGATGAGCCTAAAACTTTCCTTGGATGTCTTCAGCACTTCTGGCTGCCGTTGTTCCTTCTCCTCTGCACCGCGGTGGGGAAATCACAGCCTGTCATTTGCTGTTCCTGGAGCGTGATGGGGAGCTGAGGCACCACTAATAGCAAACCATCATTTTAATGCTAATTTCCTACCATTAGCTGAGGCTGGGGGAGGCTCAGCCTGGGTGGAGGGAAGCCATTAGCAGATGGGGAAAGGGGGGATGATGTGTGGGGATTTGTTCTGCACCCCCAGAAGGGACTTCCAAAGGGCAGATGACTAACCACCACTGGGAAAATTGGTAGCAGGCACTGGGGTCAGTCTCTGGTGGATGTGGGAGGAAGGGAGGAAGAGGAATGCTTTGTTCCAAATCATCTTCCTATAGGGATTTCTTGAGTGCTTCAGACTTTGACTTGAATTTGGTGTTTGCTCCTTGTTGCCAGCCCTCTGTGCCCTGTGACCCAAGGGATGCTCAGAGCGCTTTGCAAGGCTGCAGCTGGTGGCATCGTTGTCCTTTCAACAAAGGAGACAAGCAGGGTTGGGTTTAGCCGCTGTTGTCTTGGGAGGGGAGCTTGGACATCCGTGTTCGGTGATGGGCTTCAAAGCAGGGAGATTTGGAGCCATCCTTGGGCTAAAAAAAGAAACCTCCCCTTTCGCCATGGGAACAAGGTCAGCTGCCCCACGCTGGAGAGTTGGCAGGAGAAACCTTGGGCTCAGTTTGGAGTTGTGAAGGAAACGGAACCATTTCCCTGCCCTTTGCAGAGTTGGGAGTTCCCACATCCAACATCTTGGTTGGTCTCCTCTAGCCATGCTTGCAAAGTGGAAGAGCCGGGGCTGGTGTAGGTGCCTGGAGCTCCGGGGCAGTTTGAAGAAAGGTGACTGGCTGCAGGACTGTAAGGCCTGTTTGGGATTGTTTGGGCAGCAGTCGCAGAGGTTCCTCTACCATTTCTAGACCAGCATGGAAGTGTTGGGAATAAAGGAATGCGAGCTCAGATGCTGTGCCTGTCTGGAAAGAAACTAGTTGCCTGCTACTGAAGGACAGCATTGTTTGAAGTCAAGGGCCCAGTGGTGTCCTGTCTGTGGTGTGACATCCCCTGAAGACACACCAGCCTGTGCTGATCCAGACCACTGGCTGCTTCATTTCACATGGAAGCCTATGTGGATTTTTTTAAAAATCACTTAAAGACCGTTGTAAAATTCTTTTGTCATCTGGCAGAGAAGCAGTGGAAGGACAAAAGCAGCCACAATAAACCAGGAACTTGTTAAATGGCAAAGGGATTGGAAGCCAAGAAGGGACCATTCTGCCAGGAGGACAATAGCACAAGGCTACATTAGTAGAGTACCAGCTATCAGATCATCCCGGCATGGAGCATGACTCACTGTTCTTAAGGAAGCTATTTCCATCTGAGAAAATGGCTCCTGTATTTTTTAAAGGCTCTTCCCAGCTTTGGTTGAGGAGAGAAAAGGAAAAAGTGAAGGGCTACTTTTTCCTAGCTGAGGAGAATCAAACTTTCCTTCAAGTAGCTGAGCAAGGAAATCAGCGCCTTATGTGTTCCCAAGAATAATACAGCCCAGTAGTTTGGGGGGAGAAAAGAAGTAAGAATAAAATAGCATTGCTTTTCCCAGTTCAGCACTCTGAATAATGAGCCTGCGAGCCGGAGGGAGAGCTCCCGGGAGAGGCGCCTGTGTACAGGAGATGGACACAACAAGTGTCTCAGACGGGTCGGTATCTGAAGCGATCTCTCTCTAATTTTCTACATCAGTGAGAGCGCAGCACGGCACCATCAATCATAGTCAGCCTCCCCTCGGAAAGCCACCCCCTGCCTCGCCGTGCTGCGGTGTCCCCCTGTGCTCCTGCCCGTGCTGGGGACCGCAGGTGTCCCGGGCAGCAGCGCCGCAGGCACTGTCCCTCCCAGGCCGTTCTCCTCCGTCGTGCTTGAGCCTGCTTGTGCTTCTGCCGTTCTCCTTCCTCCACCCCCGGCACCTGGTCCTTGCCAGCACTTCGTTTCCAGGTGCGCCTTCCCCTCCTGGAGTCAGAAAAGGCCAAATACTCCCTTTATCCCCAGTGAGGAGAAGGTGTGGAGCTGCCTGACCCGGGATAAACCCACTGTGTGCTGCCTGGGGGAGGCCTGAGGGTGGGTTTGGTGCTTGTACTGCTGATCTGAGGGTGGGGAGGTCGGGCTTTGCAGCTCCCCTGGAGCCATCAGGGCATGTTCTGGGGTTTGCTCAAGACCAGCTCCTTTGCCCCAACTCTGGGCATGGAGCAGCTTTCATGCTGTGCCTGTGGTGCAGTGCAGCAGCTCTTGGTCCCTCATCTCTCTTTTTGTGAAGCGCCTGCTCCTTCCCGGCCTGGCTGTGTTTCCACCAGACCCAGGGGCACTGCTTTGGCAGGAGCACTGGTGGTGGGTCTTCTCCTGGCCAGGCACACTCCTAGGCCGGCCAGAGGGCTGGGGGGACACAGATCTGGGCCTGTGGCTGTTTCTTCTACTGCAGCACAGGCAGAGCTGGTGGGTTTGCTGCCCCTCGCTTCTTCATCTCTCTCACGTCCTAAATTGGGTGCTCTTCCTCTGTCGTGGTGGCTCTTGGACCTACCAAAACTCAGCTGACTGGTTACTGGTATCGTGACACAGAAGTGGTTTGCAGCCCCATTTCTGACTCTGTGAGCTCAAGCTCCAGCTGGAAAACCGAGGACTGAGCTGCTTTCTTGAGCACAGCCTTAGAGAGAAGCGTTTTCAGAAGAAACTCTTGCAGTTGCCACCTCCCTCTCAGCCTCTTCACTGCTTTCTGAGAGCTGCCGAGCATCCTTGACCTCTCTCCCAGGCATGGTTTCCCGCATGTGTCAGCCCTGCCCCGGTGTTGTGGAGCTATTGCTGGCACCTCTAATAGCTGCGTTGTTTACTTCCCAAGTGCCTGCCCTTTCTGTAATGAGCTGTAATTCATCCTGGTTTGTGCAGGGCTCGGAGATACCTGGAGCAAGGGTGCTGTGCCATTAAACCACCTTCTAGACTGCTCTCTGGACCCGGGACTGCTGATCTCCCACAGATGTAAAACAGGGAGGACGAGGGGGAGCAGATGGAAATGGGGAATAATTGCCTTGCAGGGTAAAGGGGGCTGGCTGGGTTGGGCGCTGCTGGGAGCTGACACGCAGGTGCAGATGGATGGTTACGGCAGGCAGGGTGGAGGGATGAAAGATGCCTTTTTAAAGCATCTGCCTTCCTCTCTTCCTCTGCTTTATAACCTGTTTTTATAGAGGCTGCATGAGGAACACATTTTTTTTATTAGCAGCCTGGGAGTGGAGAGTAATAAAGATTAATTTTTTAAAATAATTCTTTGCATTATCTTTTAATTTCCTGTGGCAGGGTTTGACTTTTAAATCTGCAAATGGACTTAACTGCTAATGTGCTCATCAGTTCGCAAGTGTCAGCCAGAGGAGCTGTGGGACTTGGCGAAGGTGGGAGAGGCCCCACAGTTGAGCCTGGAGTCCCAGGAAAGGCTGTTCCCTGGCCAAAAGGACCCATTCAGGTCCACAGCTGTATCTCCATCCCAGGAAACTTGGAGAGATCTGATCCATACTGCAGCTCATGGTGCCCACTTTGCTTCCTTCCACTGATGGCAATGATGAAGGTCCCGTGAGGAGGAAGGAGGGAAGCCTGATGTCCCTGCTGTGCTGCTGTGGGTGACAGGTCCTTGCTGGCCTCCCCCCAGCAGGGTGTGTCGTGCTGGGCCCCGTGCTGAGCTGCGTGGGATGGTGGGCATGGGGCTGTCCAGGCCAGCTGGGCTCCAGGGGTCTTGCTGGCATTAGGGAAAGGTGGTGACAGCACTGGGGGGCGGGGAAGTGTTCGGAAGGGGATGAGGTGTCAGAGAGAAGTGACAGCACTGGGGATCTGATAGGAAAGGCTCTCCCTGCCCCACTGATCCACACCATCCGTCCCAGCCTCCACGAGCACAGAGCAGCTGATGCTCTGCTGGGCTTTCATCTGCTTGGGAGACTGGCTTGCACTGGAGCTGGAGAACCTTCCGTGGCTTGGATGAGCTCTCCCATGCCCTGTTAAGTGTACCAGGGTGGCACTGGAGCTGGGCAGAAGTGATGCCTAGCATGCAGAGACCCCAGCCCCGGCGTACTTTGACCACTGACCGCCTTCTCAGAGCTCATTCTTCGTCAAAGGGCCCTTTTGGTTGAGTTTGCTCTGAATTTCTGATCTCTCTGTAGAGAACATGGTGGAGGCAGAGAGCAGCCTTATGGAGAACCAGGCAGTGTGGACAGCAGCATTCTGGCTCACACAGGTATGAAAGCAGCTGTAGCTCAAGTGTCTGGTGTGGGCTTTGGGAAGGCAGAAGGGGAAGCCCAGTGAAGGGGGGAGCACAGCTGGAGTGTCAATTGAGCCCTGAAAAGGCTTTTAACTGGATTCTATTGCTCCTGTGTTGGAACCAGGACCAGGATGAGGGGGTTTGGAGATGCCTGGGGATGGGGAAGAGCCAAGTCCTGCCTGGGGAGCGCTGTGCCCCAGACTGCTCCTGGTTCCCTCTGCCAGATGCCTTCTGGAGCGGGCTCTGTGCACGCCTGGGTGTCTGTGTGCCTTGGCAGCCCTGACAGCCAGCTCTGCTGACCCAAAGGGCTGTGCTCCCTCTCCTCCCAGTGCTTCTCTGCACGCTTGGAAGAGTGGTGCAGGGTAGCTCCAGACTCAGTCTGGCCTCGCTGCTGCTCCCACAGCTGCCCTTGCTCCTGGGAAGAGGAGAAACCCACCTCAGACCACATCCAGGCTGGTCAGCCCGTGCCAGGTCACCTGTGTTTGTTGGCATTTCGCCGAGCAGAGCTGGCCCGGATGAGGTCTGGGTTTGTGGGCGCAGTGTGGGGGAGGTGGGAAGTCTGCCTCTGGATCTGTGCGACTGCCTGGCTCCAGGAATCCTGCCTGCAGCAATCAGTGTGGTTTGGGTTCTGGTTCTCTACCTTGGCAGCAGGCTGAGCTCTCATCCTGCTGGCCAGGCTTCATCCAGCTGGATCCTCTGGTGTCCAAGGGAATGACAAAAAGCTTTGGTGCCTGTGGCTGCTGCATGTTTTGGGTGGGAAAACTCATTCCTCAGCCTTTTCTTTGAATTCTCCATTTATTCAAGGCTTGGACAAAAAAAAGGACCCTGCCCTCTGCCAGCAGAATGTGACAGAAGTGCTCCCGATCTCAGGAGGGAAACGGAGGCACAAAGAGGTGGCTTGGTGCCTGTACCACTGGCACCTCAGTCACACACGCATCCCTCCCTCTGTGTACCTCTGCCAACCCCTACGTCCCGACTTACTCCGAATAACCACAACTTTGAGCTGTGTTTTTTAGCCAAAAGGAGCCTCATTTGTTAAATTTTCCAGGTGTCAGGAAAACTGGGAGGGCAGTTCCCGACTGTCAATATCTGTCCAAGAGCAGAAGCCTCTCCTGTAGTGGCGAGTTCTTCTTTTTCTACCTTGTGGATTCACAGAGAGAAAAATGGAAATAAAAAGCAGAAGGGAGAGAGCTGTTAAAAAGCTTAAAGCTGTCACAAGGCATTGGTTAGTTTATGTGCAGTGAAGTATACAAACAAGTTTTCAGCTTGTTGGTTGGAGCCAAGGAGCGGGGTTATTTTTGTGTGATAAATATGTTTTATAGGTCTTTTATGGGATTTTTTAAAATGCCTGTCCCAATAAATTATTTACCAGGGTAATAAAAGATCAAGGAAATTGTTTCAACCATATCTCTGAGCATCTAAATCCCAAACTTTTACTGGGGTGGAAGGACCCTCTGAATTCCTGTGTCCCTATGAAAGATGGTCCAGGTGTGCTGTTTGTCTGTGGTGTCCTGGCAGCCAGGTCCCCAGCCACCCTGACACTCTGTGTATATCCAGGAGGTCCCAGAGGCTTGGCACTGGTTTTTCACCCTCTCAGCATCTACTCCTGGAGATGGATAGCATTTCCTTCCACCACTGGCTGCAAATCTCTTGATAGTCTCTGACTTTTTATTTAGGTTTCCAAGAGATCTCAGAAGCTTAATGGTGCTGAGATGAAGTGGGAGTTAGAAATCACTTAGAAAGCAGTGAGGAGCCTAAAGAACACCCATAACCCCTGTGGGATGGGCTGGAAGGGCAGCCATGCCATCCTGCAGGTAGCAGGGACCTCTTCCCATCCCAGGTGTCTGTGTTTGCTCCTCCTCACTTGGCTCTGCACACTGGGAGGGCCAGGTTCTGCTGGCTTGCTCTCCGTGGCAGACAAACCCAAAATAGCCTCAGCGCCGGAGAAATAAAAATTGATGGTGTTTCCGCCACAAAGTCTACAAATACATCTTTTTTGGGCATTAAAGCAGGCTTTAAGACATGCAGTCACTCTCCCTCCCTGCTCCTCCCAAGAGGAAGGAGGGGCCTGGGGGTCCTATCCAAGGTCCCCCTTCAGGACAGGGCAAATCCTTTGGCTGCGTCCCAGACTTACTATAGAAAGTGGGATTAGGAGTAACCCCCAGTAGGGTTTAAAAGACATCCAGTTGTTAATGCTTTGGCTTTTGTGAGGAATCTGGTCAGGAAAGATGCATCCCTGTGTGATAAGCTGGCCATAAATAAAATTTGACGGGATTTTAGAAGTAATTTCTGATGCTTGAAAGAGATCCTTCTGGAGTGGCCTTCAAAAGGGCTGGTGGGTGGGAAGGGACAGCCACTGTTTCAAGATAGCTCTCAATATTCATGGGAAGGATTATTCATTCAGAGCCTTTCTAGAGGGGAGAGTCCTTGGGTATCTGGTGTGCTGAAACGAGACTGGATTGATCTTTGTTAGTGCTGTCTTTGCCGTATGTTAATCCCTCACTTCGGGGCGTCTGCTGTCCTCCGCAGAGTCCAGGGAGGAATCCTCATCTCCCCTGGTGCCTAATTTGGCTCCTGGGTTTGGTGGTGGTCCCGTCTCTCCCTGAGGTGGTGGAGAGTGGCCACAGCTGGAACTGCATCTGAGGACAGGGAGCGATGTCCCTGGTCAGCCAACAGGGAGCACAGGGCTTTGTTCTGCTTCCTTCTGGTGCCTGGAGGCTTCTGCAGATCTTACAGCTTTCTGAAATAATTCCTCTGCTGTTACAGGGCCCTAGGAAATTCACAGAGCTGTTTATCTTCCTTGATTGCTTCCCATGCCACATTACAGTGGTGGCTCTTGGACTTCCCATGGGCTTGTCCTACAGCTTGGGGCATGGCTGTGTCTCCAGGTCTAACAGATGTGCTGGGATGGAAATCCTGGGTGGCTGCTGGATATCCTCATCTGCCCTTCCATGCTGTCCTAAGCCTGGGGTGAGGACAGGCAGTAAAAAGAGGGCTCATTCCTCTCATGTGGGAGTTGGGCCAGCAGGAACAGCCCCGTAGCATCCGTTCCCTGGGCTGGTGGCTGCCAAAGTTGGGGTGTGTTGGCTGCATCCCAGATGGTGCAGTGCTGGTGACCACTTCTGCGAGCAGGCTAAACTGGGCTGAGGCCTCCAAGCCCACGAATCATTAAGGCTTTAGCCTGGGTAAAGTTTAAATCAGTTCTGTGTGCTGTAATGGGGGATGTTTGCTGGGGTCAAGGCCCTGTGGTTTGGCTTTTAGGCTGGCAGCTGGGGACCAGGTTTTGGAGCAGGCTTTGCATCACAGGGAGCAGAGGCTGGAACACTGTCTGATGTTTGGCTTTAAAGAAGAAAAAAGGACACATCTCCCCACGTCCCTCTTATTAATTATAAACACGTCCTGCTAGTTTGGGAACGGATGCCATAAATTTAAATGAGGATTGAGCCGGCGCGGGGCAGATATAAGAGACCCGGACGATGCGTGTAGGCCAGGCTTAGC
Source organism: Eulacestoma nigropectus (assembly GCA_013397775.1). Taxonomy (NCBI): domain Eukaryota; kingdom Metazoa; phylum Chordata; class Aves; order Passeriformes; genus Eulacestoma; species Eulacestoma nigropectus. The sequence goes on from VZTE01002679.1 coordinate 40,657, forward strand.
ATCTCCTCCTGCTCGCTCCAGACCACGCAGCACGATTCTGCTGACTTCGGTGGCATCTCCTCCTGGCTCCCCTCCTCGTGATGGGAATTGGACTGCACGTAATTGAAAAGGATGGGGCGTCTGCCAGCAGACCGTGAGCCACATTCCCCTCGGCAGCTTGAGCTCGCCGGTGGAGGACGGGGGAGACAGGCTGGGGCAGACACCTGCATCGGGGGGAGGTGATCAGCATCGCGGGGATCCCCAAGCCATCTCCATCTGAAGCTCTCCGGCTGTGGCTTCCCGTTGTGAAAGGATTGCCCGTGCCCGGAGGGGGGCCGATATCTCCAGCTGCTGGTGCGTGAGCAGTAATTTTCTCTCACTCGTGATCTGCCCTGCGATGGCACCAGGACGGACACGTGAACAGCCGCTCCTCTGAGCAGCTTTCTGAACCGAGGACTTGAACTTGAAAAGCGTCCTCTGATCCGTCCGGCTGCTGCTGACCCCGGGCTTTGCACCACCACATCTCCCTGCCTGAGCATCAGTCAAGAGCAGCCGAGGGAGGCGAAAGGCTCCTGGGGTTTGCGTGGTCCTGAACACTGACAAGAGCTCATCACACACGGCCGGTGCAGGGGGCCTCGGTGTAAGGCCAGTGATCAAGATGCGAGGGCGCTGTAAATCCGGCACCTACAAAGATGCGGGAACAAAGCGGGGCAGGATCTGCATTTCAAAGCGCGTTGTTTCTGTAGCACTGGAGCTGACGTGCTCCTGCTGCCAAGGCAGAGACCAAGCTGTTCGAACTGCGGGGCTGGGGAGCCTGTAAGCACCAGCTCCATGCTCAGGGCACGGCTGAAGGAAAGGTTTATGACCCCACACTAATTGCATGGTGAGGTGATGCTGGCTGGGCACGCTGCTGCCTAAGAGGGGCTGCAGCAGATGAAGATATCTTGGAACTGTGCTTTGCTTTCAAGTGTATGTGGTCCCTCACGTGGCTGCTAATGACAGAAGCATCCCTGCCACAGAGTTGTAGAATCACAGAATATCCGGAGCTGGAAGGGACCCATAAGGATCATTGAGTCCAGCTCCTAGCCCTGCACAGGACAACCCGAGTGGAGGCTGGCCACACCAGCAATAGGAGATTCTCTTAGGGAGAGCCAGTTCCTGCCTCAAAAGCCTTTGGTGCAGGCAGGAGAGACAGCCATGGGAGCAGGAAGTGAAATAAAATCTGGTGGTGATGAAATGATTTGGTTTTGTATTCCAGTTACAGCAGGGATTGAGTCAGGAATGACAGCCAGAGCCTGGCCATGATTGCTGGACACAGCCTCCTTCACCACAAGTGGCTTTTTTTTTTTTTTAAAGGGGGTTGTTTTTGGCTGTGAATTGGGTTTTTTTTTGCTGGTATTTTCTGGAAGGGGAAATTCTAGAGAGTGGTGGTTTTGGGCAGCGTGGCACCATTTTCATTTCTCTGTGCTGGCCAACTCGGTGGGAGATGGAGCATCTCCCCCACAGCACTGCTGGCTGCTGTCCTGCTCGCAGGGCAGCTGCTTCCCTAGGGGAAGAGGGAGCACCAGCAAATCCCAGTTTCTGAGTGATTCCAGCCTGCCCTGCCTGGCTTGTGGCTGTGACAGGGTTGGACCATCAAAGTCTCCAGGTGATGGGTGAGCAGACCTCCACATTCCTTGGTGGCCCTGCTGCTGTCCAGACCTTCCAAGCCCAGACTGGGAGCAGGATCCTGATGCTTGGCTCGTGTTGGAACCTCACGTGCCTCAGAGGCACTGGAATGAGGAGCAGTTAGAGGGAGAGATGCTTCTTATAGGAAGCAAAATTAAATAGAGCAAAGTAGTTGCCCAGCATAGCAAGTAAGGCAGTTCAGTGTGTTCCCCCATCACCAAACTGAGTGGGGAACAAGCTGGTTTTATGAACAAAACTGCTCTCTGTGTGTCCAGGTCAGGCACCTGTCTGGGTCACCACTGTGCACGCACTTTACATCTCAGAGGGCACCATGAAGGCAAACAAACAAAAAAAACCCCCAAACCAAAAACCACCCAAAAACCAAACCCAAAAACAAACAAAAAAAAACAAAACAAAAAACCAACCAACCAAAAAAAACAAAAAGAAGAAAAATGCCATCTGTGCCACTCAAGCCCCCTCAGTTGCTTGGGCTGCAGTCCAGAAAAGCACGTAGGTGTTCTCCAGGCAGCGTGTGCGGTGTGCCCGGGGCAGGGCAGCAGGGCTTGGCCGTGGACTTTGGGAGCCAGGGAGCTCCTGCCTCTCAGCACCCTCATGAGATGCTCAGCAAGGTAACCCCTCTTGGCCCTTCCTGATGCAGTTGTGGCTGAGCCTGGGCTGGGAAGTTACTGCATTTTTACTTTACTTTACATGTGCCTGTGAGAAGTGGACCCCTTCCTGGAAATGAGGACTCACAGCTTCCTAGTGGGATGGCTGGAGGCCTGCAGGGTATCAGGCAGGACACCTTTTCTCAGACAAACAGGTACTTTGGGGTGTCTGGGATGTTAAAGCAAAGCCCTTTGGTCACAGGTCCAGCCTTAGGCCAGTCTCACTTGCAAGGCTGCATCTGGACAGTTTTGTTTCTAGACTCCTGGAGACTTCAAGTGCGGTTGCCAGCACTGGTGTGTCTGTGGGACTTGCACGAGGCTTTCCTGGGAGCAGCAGATCCCTTTCTTGGGGTTCCTCTCCAGAAACACCCATGTCAGCAGGAGGGTGGGATAGGCTTCTCCCGTGGCTCATTGAACTCATCCAGAGAACAGGATGACAGGCAGCCCCACGGCTGAGAGCAGAGCTGCATCCAGCAAGGTTGCCACCATGGTAACGAGTGACAGGACTAAAGGAGATGTCCTCAAGTTGCTCCAGGGAAGGTTTAGATTGGATATTGGAAAAGACTTTTTTCACTGAAAGAGTGGTTGAGCGTTGGAACAGCGACGTGGTGAGTCACCGTTCTTGCAAGCGTTCAAAAACTGGGTGGATGGGCACTGGGTGAGCTTGGCAGTGCTGGGTTAACAGTTGGATTCGATGGCCTTAAAGGTCTTTCCCAGCATTAACGATGGTTCTGTGGTTGCCAGGCTGCCCTGGTCTGCTGCGACAGGGCACGTGGCTGAGGACCACTGTGGGGACATTGTGGCTCCCCCCCGTGCCAGCTGCCAGCGTGCAGGGCACCACACCACCAGCAATCACTTGTGCACTTGCTGTTCTACAAACCTTGGCCAGGTCATTAACAGAGGAAGGAAATAAAAAAGCAAGGGCTCCAAATGGATCCCACAGGGATTCCCTGTAGCAATTAGCTTTATACTTGAAAACATATTTCCAGTCTTTACTGCCTGCTCTCTGTATTTGAAATAATTTTCTACCCAATAAACCTTAGTAGCCCCCAAACATAATTTTAGCGGTGCATTAATTAACAACAAGGTGACCCGGTGGTTCAAAGCTGAGCAAAACCTGATGCATCTCAAGGCAGTAAGGCAGCATTTCCGAGGAGCTCTCCAGGGCAGCACGTGGAGGCAGGAGCTGTATATAGGATATTACCTAAGGCCTGGCTGGCCCCAGGGCAGTCTGTGCTCTCAGGTGCTGACAGGCACCTTCTGCTTTGGATAACCACACCGGAATCTGAGACTTGCAAAGCTCTTTTCTGTTTTTCAGTCCTTCATAAAGAATAATTTTGGGTGTCTGTTAGGCTTAGGAAGGTCTCTAGACCTGAATAAAACCCGCTCTTCCTGGCGCCCTGTGGCTGTGTGTTTCAGGGCTTGGCCATGTGCAGTAGATCCCTTGAGCGGTTGGGCAGTCGCCTGCCCTCCCTGTGATTTCCATCCCTGCGGGTGCAGGAACCAGCAGGACCAGCTGAAAATCCCTGGTGACTCCTTACCCACTGCCCCCTTGGCAGTAATTCACACTGGAGGGCAGCACAAGACTTGAGGTGCCTGCTTGCTTCTGGGGGTCCAAGCCATCGAGCCAGAGCTGGTGACGGCTCCCGGGCTGGAGAAGGCATCAAGTGGAGAGGGCATTTGGATTCACCACCCCGTGTGGGGCTGGTGCCCCTAGAGCTGGGCTCCTGTGAGCCCAGTTAACCCCGTCCCAGGTCCCTCTGGGATCTGTTCCCATCCAGAGAGCGGGCGAAGACAGGGGGGCACCTCCAAGGAGGATGGATCTGCAGGTCTGCAGCCTGCTGCGGGCTGGTGGAGAATGATGCGATGCCTCCAGCAGGTTTCAGCTGTCTGCCTGGGAACTGACACAGCAGCTGGCCATGACCAAGGGGGTGGGGACCCTGCTGGCTGCCACCATCGTGGAGGCAACCAGAGCAAGGATCCAGTGCCACCGGGTCTCTGAGCATGTAATCTCCTACTTAACAGGAGATGGGAGGGAGCATTACAGGCTGCTGGCGCGATCGGGGTTTGCGGCTATCGCGGGCTCATCCTGCTTTATCTGTTGCATGTGAAATATCCCGTGTAAAGCTACGCAAAGCTGCAAAGCTACCCTAATCCTTCCTAAAGCCAGCCGGCCCTTCCCTGCAAATATTACATTAGATATGCTTATTAAACTCACTCAGCTGAACTTCCAGCCGGTGGTGATAGTCTTGAAATGCCATTAGGGTGATAATTACATCACCTTGTCCTTCATCCAGCTTTTGGGTGGTAATTGTTCACACCTGCTGCCAGCTGTTGAAATGGTGGTAGATGCAAGGGAAGGTTGTGGCGTAGTGGGTGGTGGGATTCCAGCTGGATGATGTGAGGGTGCCAGGCTGGTCAGGCACCCTCCAGGCCACATGGGATTCAGTGCTGCCCTCTGGGGTTGGGTGATGGGTGGGAGGTTCCCTGTCCTGCCCTCGCACATCAGGGTTGTCCCCATGCCTTGGAGATTGAAATGGTGCCATTTAGTACCTCCATGAAGTGCCTTAAGTTCTGCTGGAAAACAGAGTGATGAACTTCGTGATCAGAGGAGGAGAAATGGAAGGCAAGTCTTTGACATGAGGCTGTTGTGGCTCTTTCTTACTATCCGTGGTGGTGTTGGACCCCAGTCCCTCTGGTTTGACCAGTCTGTGTGAAGCAGCTTGTTAGAGGTAAGAGAGCCATGCATGTCACTTTGCTCCTGGCTTCTCCGCTCAGATGGAAGGTTGGATTAACTCTGGTTATTTCTATGAATCTTACATGGAACTCATTCCCACCAATTCCACGTAAACATTTGGGAGGTAAGAAGTTGCAGTTTGAAATTTAGCAAACTTGCAGTAGGTGGTTATTCTGTGATTTAAGTGAACTCTGTCTTTCCTGCAGCCAGCTGTAATCCCGCTGCCTATCACTCATCCTGCCCGCTCTGCCACAGCCCTGCTGAGATGACCCTTTTCTGGGTAAACCCTGGCAACCTAGAGTGTATTTCCTCCTGGGTTAAAATTGGATTCAGCAGGGATGAAAGTCTCCCCTCACTTTGCTGGTATTGAGTAAGAGCAGAGCACAACCTGACATCCTGGCCCAACGGGATTTGGAAGGCTCAAGATTCCCAAGATTTGTCGAGGTGTCTCCCTGGGCTGCAGTGGCCCTTTACTCCCAGGGGAGAAATTGATTCGGATTTTGCATGACATGGGATTGCTCTCGGTGACTTTGCCAGTCCCAGCTGGAGCAGGAGGATCCTCTTCCTGCTTTGGCCCAGGGGGATAGCAGGGAGTCTGCAAGGCTGCTGGGTAGCTTGGAGAGGGATCCGGGAAGGACAAGAAGCCAGGAGGGCTTATGGCTGTGGGAAGAGGTAGCACTTCATTCCTGTACTTGGCGCTGCTGAGGCACCTCAAATCCTGTGTTCAGTTTTGAGTCCCTTGCTACAAGGAAGATTTTGAGGTGCTGGAGCGTGTTCAGAGGAGGGCACCAGAGCTGGACAAGGGTTTGGAGCACAATTCTTGTGGCTGAGGGAGCTGGGTGTGGTTATCCTGGAGAAAAGGAGGCTCAGGAGGCACCATGTTGCTCTCTACAACTGCGTGAAGGGAATCACAGAGGTAGTTATAGAGGTAAACAGATGGGCATGGCGTGACCCTGGGCTTCAGCACGGGGCATCCCATCCTCTGCCTTCATCTCCCCACTCCTCTGAACCTCCACAACACAAGCTCCTGGCAGACGTCTGCCATCAGTCACGGGTGGGGAGTGATCTGGGTTAGCATGACACTGATGTAAATTTAAAGCCTTCTTTTGCTCTCTCTGCTAGCAGCCCTGTATTTTCAGGAAGAAAGAGAATGGGAAACAACTTTTTTAATGAAGTCGAGCATTTAAATTCTCTTTATACTTAGTCCTATCTGGAGCTCTTTACCCAAATGAAGCAGAAAGCATTTACAGCTGTATTTTCCATCACACCAACCAAGGAATATATTCATTTGCAGTAACATGGCACTCAATGAAGTGGAAAATAAGCTCCCAAAATTGAGCTATGAAACGGTTTCAATGAGTGGGAAAAGCCCGCTTGGATTCCACTGACCAGTCGCTTTGGTTATGATAAAAATTAATTTGATTGAACACCTGAGCCATGGCAGAGGTGAGGTTGGCCCTGAGATCGCTCTGCCCGGGACTGGGTTTGGAGCTGGCTCCTCCGCCGTAGCTTCCACCTCTCCTGCCCGTGGCTTTGCTTGCCCAGGAGACCCGTCCGAGGCCCTGGTGCCTCCAAGGGATGGCCATCGGTGGCACACGGACGCGCAGCAGCCAATGTGTCCTGCTCTGCACGGCTGCAGGAGGGGACAACGCCGCCGCCACGGCAGGGCTGGCCCCTGGCTGGTGGCAGCACTTCTGCCGTGCCCACCGTGCACAGCCCGGGCGTGTGGCGGCTCCGAGCAGGGATGGGAACGGTTCCTCCTTGCCGGCGCCGCAGCCCACGGAGGACGTGAGCGGAGCGTTAAGCAGGTACCGGCCGCACGCCAGCGGAGGGGCTGCTAATTGCTTGTGATGGCTAGTCCAACTCCATCGGCACGAGCAACAATTGCTACTGGAAATGCAATTAATAATTAAGCACTCAGTGCTGGCAGGTGTCAGCAGGAATCCGCAGGGCCTGGCATCCCGCCCCTCAACACCTCCCTCTGCCCACGCGGGAGCAGGCAGCGCCGGGCGGGACGCAGCCCTCCGCTGCCTGGATCGATGCTGGCTAGGAGGCAGATCCATGCCTTGAGGAAACAACTCGCTGGTGGAATTTCCCCAGCATGGATGAGGGCTGCCTGCTGTCGGGCAGCGGGATGGGGGCACAAGGCTGCCTGCCCAGCTGGTGAGACCTGTGTGTAGTCCTGTTATCATTGCAGGGATGCTTCCCAGCTCAATCCATCATCACCGAGGATGTTCTGTGGGCATTTTTGGGTTTTGCTGTACAGACAGAGCGATTTTGGGTGGAGGGAGACAACTGGCAGCACTTCTCCGCAGTGCTGGAGGCTGGGAGCGTATCCCCAGAGCTGGCACGGGTGGGCGATGCTGCCCTGTCCCAGCCACGGAGGCAGCCGGGGAGGATGGCGAGCAGCAGAGACATCAAAGTCCTGGCTGGAAGGAGCAGCACCCTGATGGATTGAAATGTCTCACTGAGAGGCTGCCCTGGCTCAGTGCAGCCTCAGGACCCCCTGTGTCCCCGCTCACAGGCTCTGCCAGCATCGCTGTCGCTCGCAGCGTTGGCTGCTGCTTGTGATGACTTACAGCCTTCTTCAAGCTGGCTTTTATTTTTAATTACATTTTGCCTCTGAAGATGGGCTGCTTTGCTGGTTCATTATTTTCCTCTGCCTTTTTTTTTTTTTTTCTATTTTTTTTTCCTTTTTCCTTTTAAAGCCCAGCAGAGTTTAGGCTCCCTGAGAAATAGCTTCACCCTTTAGGAAAGTGCAGAGCCTTTTCCCTGAGTTGCAAAATGTTGATTTGCTACCACAGGGCTGAGTGATGGTGATTCCCTTATTAAACTGCACTTAGAGGCAGCGACTGTCAGGCAGGGATGGAGAGCTTCTCCGATAAGTTGGAGCTATTCATTATTAAATTATCTTCATTCACTCGAACATCTCATTTTCATTGAATTAGATGAAAAGTGCTCAAAAGCAGCTGCTGCAGCGGCTTGGAGGCTGCCAGGAGCAGCGTGCCAATGTCGCTGCTGGCCTTTCCTCCCGCACCAGCCACTTCTGACCCTTTCCCACAGATGGACAGACCTCATGGCTGGTGTAAATCTCCTGGAGTCGCACCTGCTGATGGCCTGACCATGGAGACCTGGATTCACCAGCCCTGAGAGCTGGAGCTGGTGGGGATTGACTCCACCAGGGAATAAGGTGGTGTGGCCCCAGCTGTCCCAGTGACCGAGCAGTGTCCCAGCAGTGACCAGGGTGGGTGTCCCCAGTAACTGGGGGCCGGTGTGACCTCTCAGGGGGGCCCGTCCCAGTGTTTTGAAGGCTGTGTGTTTTGCTGGGGGGCTGCAGATGGGTTTGGTTGAGTTACTCAGGGCTTTACCCCTGCTCCTGCTGTCCCCTCCCCTCCTGGGACACCCTCCTCAGGGCAGCCACCGGCGGCTCCAGCCCTCAGTGTCAGAAGAGCTGCTTTGTGTCCCGGTGGTTGTTTTTGTGGGAGGATGCCATCTGGCTGCCTGATCTCTCCGCTTTCACCTTGGCAGGAGCACCTGGCACCCAGCCCCACGGCTCGGCACCGAACCAGGGGCTGCTGGCTGGGCCTGCCAGCCCACGGCTCTTCACGGGGCTTTGTGGAGCCTGAGCTGGTTTAAGGCTGCCCCCGAGGAATGGGGGGCTTTTGTCTCAAGGCAGAAGACCTTGGACACGGCACACCGTGCCCAGGCGTTATTCATCTCTGTCCCAGGCGTATGTAAAGTTGCATCTTTCCCTAGGAGAGCTCAGAAGGAGGGCATCGGGCTGCTGCTCAGTCCCAAATGCCTTGGGAGCAGGCAGCATCTCTCTCCCCTGTGACAGCCCACAACCTCACCGGGCGGTGAAAACCCCTTTGCTTCGCTGCCCTGGGTGCCCTGGAGTCCTTCTCACCTCCTCCCCGCCGCTACCATCTCCTTCCTGGCAAGGAACCGCTGGCCCCTTGGAGCAGCTTCGCAACAACTGTTGCTTTTCCTCGCCAGTGAATCTCGCCCGGAGAAGCCGCTTTGATCAATGCACTTGGATTTCAGCCTTCAGCCTTGATCAAGGCAGGAGGAGGGACGGGAGAGAGCGAGTACTCGCAGGCTCTTCGGGGACGGCCTGGGAAGCGAAGCTGCTTCTCCAAGAAAAGCCTGCTTCAAAGTAAGAGGCGGCGCTGCCAGAATAAAAGTGAACCAGGCAGGCAGAGGAGGAGGAGGAGGAAGGCTGCTGGGTGCCCAGAACTCCAGCTGGGATGGGGCAGGTGTGAGTCCAGCAAGGAATGGTGATGATGGCATTGCTGTGAGGCTGGAGCAGCTTTTGGGAGAGGGCAGGAAACCAGGTAGAGTGGAAAGGGGGAATCTACGCCTCCCCCTGTGCTTAATTCTGTACCAAACCTGTTTTTCTGCACTCATTAGCTTTTTCAGCTCTCCAAACTTCCCCAGCCCTGGAGACCTGGCACTGAGAAAGTTTTCAGAGCTGAAAAGGGGCTGTATTTTCTTCTCTGGGTCAGTGGTTTCCTCCCACTCTTTAACTGGTGGGGGTGGTGCTGCAGGTGGGGTGTTACGGACCTAAGGACAGCTCTGGGACAGGAGCAGGGGGGACAGAGCATCCCTTCCTTGCCAGCATGGGCTGGCTGTTGCAGCTGTAAGGTCTTTGTGTGGCATGAAGGGATGCATAAGGCACTGCTCAAGATTTGATCAGATCAGAGCTTCTGGTTAATGGTAATTAATGGCCAGGAGGAGACCTCCTGGGGCTTTCTGGCTTTGTTTCCCCCATCAGTGCCAGGCAATTCTGTGTCAGCAGCTCTGGAAGGCATGGGCCATTCCTTTGTGGGTTGCACTACCTGGGAGAGGAGCAAGAACCGAGCAGAGATGCAAAACCTGGAGGCCCTGATGAGCAGGGAAAAGCTCTGGCCAGAAACCACCCTCTGGCACCAACCTGCTCCAGCAATCCTCCTCCTCCTCCTCCTCTCTCCTGCTCCCACTCCCGCTCTGCTGCTGCCGCCTTCCTCTGGTGCTCACACATGCACCTCTCGCTTTTCCTTTCGGCTACAGATGGCAGGCAGGAAAACCAGCCAGCCAGATGTGTTTTTCATAGCTCCCAAGCCAGGCATAACTAAACATTTACATTTATTACCAATTAGAGGGGAAACAGACTGTAGTTTTATGTACTGTATGTGTCTGGATATATTTCAGTTTGTGACCTCGCTACACCCCACCCCCAGCAACCAAATCACTCTTGGTTAGGGGCAAAACCCTGGGGAGCATTCGGATCCCATCCCAGCATCCCACCACCTCGTGATCAGATGGCGTGGCTTCCAGCACTTTGTAAGAAAGCCCGCGCAGGGGGTCGCTCCTGGGCGATGTTGCGCATCCCTAGGGATGCCCCAGAGGGATTTCCGGGGTGGAGTCCGTATCCATTAAGTCCACGTGTGGATGTGACCACAGAGCAGCTGTCAGTGGGTGGCTCAGGAGCGCGCTGAGCCCGCAGCTCCCGAGCCAACATGGCAGCGGCTCTTTAATGATGTGTGAGCCAGCAGCAAACACAAATAAATCCATAACCAGACGCCCAGCCTTGCTGAGGCCTGAGAAGGAAGCGGGGGGATGAATGTGCATGGTGGTAGTGATGTCCCAACCTCTACCAGGAGGGTCACTAAGGGGCTGCTGTCCTGACAAAGGCCAGATCCTGGCTGGCAGGGGTCCGGCCCCAAGGTGGTCACGGTGCCACTGCAATGTGCTCACCTCTGTGAGGCCAGCACCTGAACCCAGGCTGTTTGAGGCACAGGGGCTCAGGACAGGCTCTGCATGTGCCCATCAGGCCTTGGGCAGGCTGATGGATGCCCAGTCAGGTGGAAATGGGGACTTACTGGTTCTATGGGGATACTGGGTTTGCTGGACTGGGTCAATCACTCTTGATTCTGCCTCTGAGCAATGGTTAAGCTGCAAAGAAAAGCATCTCCATCTCCTTCTTCAGGTCACCATCCTCCTGGCAGCAAGAGAGGAAGGAGAAATGTGGTAAGGCTAGGGGATGTTGGACAACAGTGTTTTTTAAATCAGCTTGTCCCACATCCACCCTGGTACTGGGATTGTGCCCCCCACACCACCCCACAGCCACGCAGTTGGGATGCAGGATGCTGCAGGCACTGACCCTGCTCAGCCTTCCCACACCTCTCTGCTCCCAGCAGGTCCCACAGCCACCTATTCATGCAGCAACACCCCAGTTCCTTCCTTGCTCCTAATTTTTTCCCCACAGTGTGCCTGGAACCTCTGGCAATCGTGTCCAAAGCTCACCTCTGGCTGTGCCTCCTGGATCCCTGTGCCCACCTCTGCCGTTGCTCAGGCAACAACCTCTGGGTTGGATGCAGGGTTGTATTTCCCTCCTCTTCCCGGGATGCTGCTGCTGGGGAAGCAGCCCAGACGCAGAGGGAAAGCCACGGGCGATGCTGTGCAGCAGTTGTGTGCATCCCTCCGGGGCTGCCGGCGGGAATTATTCCATCACGGGAGCTTCAGAAATGCAATCTTTTATTTGAAGCCCATTAAACTGTTCAAACAGGTGATTAGGAGAGGGGTGATGATGCACATTGAAGCAAGGCAGGGGTGGCTTTCCCCCTGAGCAGGGAGAGCTCTGGGGTGGATTTCCCCCTGAGCAGGGAGAGCCGTGGGGTGGATTTCCCCCTGAGCAGGGAGAGCTCTGGGGTGGATTTCCCCCTGAGCAGGGAGAGCTGTGGCTGGAGGGCTGAGGTCGGCTCTGCAAGGCTGAGATAAGGAATGAATAAAGCTGAGAGACTTGAAAGGGCTGGGATAAAGGGCTGTAGTATTTTGGCAGAGCTATTGGAGAGTGGAAGGGACCAGCCCTGGGGTGGACGTGGCCCACCCCAACCTCAGCCCATGGAGGACCGTGTGGACACGCCTATCCCATGGAGAGCAGCATCCTGCCTGCAGTGGGATGGGAAGCACCAGGTATAGGCTGGATCAAGGGTGTTAAAAACCTTGGCCACCAACCTTTGGGTCCCTGTAGGAAGGAACCAGCACAGGGAGGAGGCATGTGGGGAACCTTCGTCCAGCAAGGGCAGGAGAGGAGCAAGGTGGGAGGTGCAGGATCTACTGCTCTATAAATGGATTTCTCCCATTATCCTGCTGATCAGCAAAAGCAGGAGACAGTTTAACTGGAGAGCTGGATTTAAGATTAAAAAATAATACTTTGGTTTTTTCCTCCTCTTCTGTAACTGTGTTGGAGTGTGACAGGGCAGGAGCTCTTGGCAGCTGGGATGTTAAATGTTTTTCCACATGGTCTCTTGATTATTAATGGATTTTAGCACTTGACAAAGTAGAAATTAGGAGATAAAAGCTATTAGAAACTAATTTGGGTAATCACTGATTCTATTCCCCCGGGAGCCTTTCTGAGAGCATTGCTCCCAACACCACTGCCAAGGCTCAGGAGAGAAGGAATCTCTTTTTAACAGAGTTTTGTGGGCTTTGGAGGAGCCCCCTGATTTATGGCCAATGAGGAGATGACTTGAATGGAGCAGGCCCGATCTGAACAACACTCTTCTCCCAGCAGCCTCCTGGGATTTATAGGATTTCACATCCCTGGACACTATTTGGGGTGGTTTATGTGGCACATTTTTTTTTACTGTTATGTCGGTGAAACGACCATAGAAACTAGTTTGGGAAAACAAGGTGGGAGATAAATCCTCGGTGGTGTGGGCTCTCCCAGCGATGAAATGGGCTACAGGTGGGGAAATAGGCCCCTGAGACCCTTTATTTCCTTCAATTCCCATCTTCCTGAGTGGATCGATACCACCAGGGGCAAGGAAAGGGTGAGGAACCATTGCAGGGAATCACTTTAAGGGAATAAAGCTGGAAGGTGGTAAGTGATGGAGCAACCACTGCTGATTTTGAGGCAGATGGGCTGGGAGGGTTTGCCTGTCCCAGGAGGGTTTGTGTACAGAGAAGAGGATGCCTGTGGGCTGGGAGAGCACTTTTTAAAATAATTTGGCTGATTTTTCTCCTTCTTTCTTTCTTTCCATCGAGCCAGTCTCCACTCCTGGCATAGGCAGTAGGAGCAAAAGGTCTGTCTCGCAGATTTGTTTGGGATTTTATTCCGCCCTACAGGAAAATCCCTCCAAACTTCACCCCATCAGCCCACCAAAATCTGATCACCTCAGCCCTCGGTCCAGGATCACAGCCCAGAGGTCCTGTGGCAGCACTGTCCTGGGGCACCTTCCCCTAGACAGGGTCCCAGGGGAGCTCTCTCCCGGGCGGGGGTCAGGAGCAGTGGATGAGGTAAGTGCTCCGGCCGGGCTCCTGGCTGTGGATCGCTGTGTCCCTGGCTCCAGCACGGCTGATTTACACCGGCTGTGGTGGCACCCCAGGGCAGGGCACCCGTATTTAATGGATGGGGACATTGCTGCTGGCAGCAGCAGCTCCCAGCCGTGAGCTCAGGGAGGAGAAAGCAATTTGCCATCGTCATCCCTGGTCCTCTGCAAATTTTTCCACTTGCAGAATGGGCTGCTGTGAAGGGACTTCATTTGCTGGAGTCTAAAGAGGTCTCCAGGTTCTCCTGAAGAGCTGGGAGCAGCTGAGGGCACTCAAGGAGGCCGAGGGCTGGTGCAGGCAGTGGGATTAGGTGGGTGAGGTTACGCTTTTCCATCTTTGCCTAAGGAGGAGTTGGTGGGGAGGGAAGAAGGGAGCTGAGGAACTGAGACTGGGGCTTCCTGAGGTCCCCACCAGCTTGAGTCATCCCAGGTTCTCACTGAGCTCCTACTGGGGACACAGGAGGGTGGCTGGGACATCTTCTGCACGCCTGGGCTTGCAGAAACCTCCCTCTTGCCTGCTCTGTGCTGATTCTCCTGCCTCCTTCAGAGACTGTGGCAGGAGGCTGAGGAGGAGGAAGAGGGAGGGAGAAGCTGAGGTCGCCACCATTTCAAGAGGTTGTTAATTTTCCCCTCATGCTCCTTAAGAAGTGGCCATTTACCACAGGCCCTGTAAATCCTCTCCTGAGAGAAAACACCAGGGAGCACGGCACGGGGGGATGAGAGCCCTCGATGGCTTTGAAAGAGATGACAGAGAGGAAAAACAGCCCCCCATCAGTGAAGGGAGAAAATAGACTGAAAGAGAGAGAAGCTGAAAATGTGCTGAAGCAGCTGATGACAGCCCAAACAGCAGGGGAAGGCTCCTGCCTGCCAATTAACGAGGTTCTGGTGCTAATTTGCCACCTTGACTGCAAAACTTCTGAGCTTGTCAGGAGAAGGGGGAGGGAAAAACAAAAAGATGAGGCTAAGAAAGAGCCGGCGAGGTTTTGGGTTGCTTCTTGGCTATGCAGATGTCGCTGGGCTTTGGAGAGGCAGGGGAAGCAAGGGGGGCTGGTGGCAAACCCCACCAAGCCACAGGCCCGGCGTATAGAGAGAACGGTGACGAGTTTCCATGGGCTTGTGCTGCCAGAGCAGCTCTAGGCCACGGCACTGCCTGACTTAGGGATGCCCATTTCCCAGGGATCACATCCCACCATCTGCTGGGTTCGCTGGGAGAGTGAGAGGTGATCCCACGTGTGCCCAGGAGCATCTCTGGTGCCTGCGGTGAAGCTGAGTCACCAGGAAGGAGCCAGAGCGGCCCCGTGCTGGGGAAGAGAGGGCCACAGGCAGCTTGGCATCTCCTGCCTCCCCCAGAAACGCTGTCAGACCCAGAGCAGATCTGCTGGCAGCCGCCTGGTGGTTCTCTGTGGCTAACAGGGCCGGAGAAGCCCTGGGCAAAATGCTCAGCGTGAAGCTTCCTGCCAAGCCAGCGTCTGATTCCCACTTCTTGCCCATCCTGCAGCCCGAACTCAGAGACCACGGGGATGGATTAAAAGCAACATCTGCACCAGTGTGCTGTTTGCATGCAAAGCAAAAGAGTTTCTGCCAGGGAAGCATGTCAGCTGGAATCCTCCCAGTCCTCCCTCCTCCCCTGGGATGTTTTCATTCCTGTGCATCCCTGTTCTTCTCCCAGGCTGACACAGCATCAGCTGGGAGCCACAAGGGGTAAACTGAGGCAGGCTGGAGCAAGAATGCAGACTTAGCCTCACAGCCTCTCTACATCCTGGCTCTTCAGGGGAGAACTGTCCTTGCTGTTTGGGCCCAGCCTGATGCGGAGGTGCCCTTGGCCAGGAGGCCGAAGGCAGCACCTGATGGCACACAGGGCCGGGGGCTCAGGCGGCGCTGCGGGAAAGGGCTGCAGACAGGAGGGGGAAAAGGGTGTGGGTTACCCAGGTGGAGCTGTGAGCTGTTTGCTCAGGTGTAGCCCAGCACAGCCCATCACTGGCTGTCTCAGGGTGGGATGAGCTGTTTGCTCAGGTGTAGCCCAGCACAGCCCATCACTGGCTGTCTCAGGGTGGGATGAGCTGTTTGCTCAGGTGTAGCCCAGCACAGCCCATCACTGGCTGTCTCAGGGTGGGATGAGCTGTTTGCTCAGGTGTAGCCCAGCACAGCCCATCACTGGCTGTCTCAGGGTGGGACATGGAGGTAGGACCAGCCCCAACCTGGGGGCCGTGAGCTCTCTCTGCCCTGGGAGAGCTGTGCAGATAACCCCATCCTGCTGCCTGGGCTGGGGGTGAAACATCCTGCCCTTTCCCTGGCCTCCTTTTCCCTGGCAGAGCTGCTAAACAAATGTGTCGGGAGGGAACCACAGCGTCTGCAGCCAAGTAAGTGAGGAGCTCAGCTCGTTAATTAAAGGCCTTTTTCTGGCTTTCATCCTGTAGAGAATCTCATATAAACACAGAGCCTAGAAAAGGACAACCTCAAACACACCGATTTTTAAAACCTAATGGGTTTGATGCTGAATTCCTGGTGCAGAGTGGCACCCTGGCTGTTTCCATCCTGAGGCCAGATCCTGCTGGTGCTTCAGCCAGCCCTGCTGCCCTCGGTGCTGTTCTGTGCAGGGGAAAGCACTCCCAGGTAATCAAATGCTGACCTCCAGTTATTAACCTCGTCCTTTTAATCACCTCCACCGAGTGCCTTAATTGCTGAGCAGGGATGGGAGGACCTGGCTGCTTCCACCTGAGATTCCCACGCAGCCTGGCAGTCCCCTCCCAGGGCATGCATGCTGCTGCTGCTGCTGCTGCTGCTGCTGCTGCTGCTGCTGCTGCTGCTCTTCCTTTAACTCACACACATGCTCCAAAAAAGGTGGAAGCAGCTCTCTCCCAAAATATGGTGATTTAGCAGCCAGGTTCAAGGAACCAACTCTGTCTTCTTCTCCACTGGGTTAAAGAGGGGGTGCAGCCCCATGGTGCTGAGGGAGGATGACCAAGGCCTCGTCTGCCTGTCCCTGTGCTTCCCAGTGGGGTGCTTTTTGCTGAGACAGGGCTGTGCCAGCTGCCAACCTTGGAATGCCACACACGGCCTCATTCCTAATGGGAATTGGCAATTTGGGCTAAACTTGGTGCTTTTGAGCAATAGGTTATGGATCCTGCTGGGGGTTGTGGAGAGAGGAGTGCAGCCCCAGGGGCAACTGCTGAGGATGCAAAGAGCCGATGGCTCATCCTTCCAGCTGCCTGCCTCCCCCTACTCCACCCTTTTTATTTTTTGCATCAAATTAAAAGTAAATGGCCTTCATCCCCCTCTGTCCTCACACACAGGACTGTCAGGGCATCACCTGCCTCCATCTGGAGCCTACATGAAGCCAGAGGAGTCCGGGGTCCATCCCTTGATGGGTGGAAGCCGCCCCACGGTGCCTTGGACAGGCTCCTTGAGGTGCTGCCAGTCATCCCGACAGCTCTTGCACTTGTATCCAGGTGGGTTTAGGATGTGGGACTGCTTCAGGGCACCGAAAAACATGGTGGGAAATGCTCTGTCTGGAGGAGATGGGATGGAGTCGAGGAGTGACAGCCTGACACATGGCCCACATGAGGATGGGGAGAACCCCAGAATGCTTCGGGTTAGAAGACACCTTAAGGCTCCTATTTCAGTGGCAGGGACACCTTCCCCTAGACCAGATTGCTCCAAGCCTCATCCAACCTGGCCTTGGACACTTCCAGGGATGGGGCACAGCTTCGCTGGACAACCAAGAAGAGATGAGATGGAAGATGTCCAGCAGCAGCCAAAACAATTTCACTGGCTGGGAATCCTCCAGGCAGCCCTGCCTGCTCAGGAGCACCGCCGGCCTTCCCGCCTACACCCTCCCCATCCCCAGGCTGATGTCTGCCAGCTTTCCCTGGGGAGCCCAGATGATGGCTTTGACTTCTCATTTCCTCCTGGTGTGTTTAATTGCCTGTTTTTTTTTTTTTTTTCCCTTTAGTACTGGGAGAAAGAGAGGAGAGGTGGGCAAAGGAAGACAGATGTGTGGAAAACACAAGTGTGGGTGACAGATTGAGGGCTGCTATAACCACAATAGCCAGCCTGATGGATTGATAGATTAGACAGGGAATATAAATAGCAAGTATGGTTTATCTATCCCTGTTTTATTTTCCTCTTGTCTGTCTCTTTATCTCTCCTGGTGTTATTTTCCTCCTGCTTATCTCTTTATCTGCCCAGCCCGAGGATGGAGGAGAGGCGGGTGACAGAAGCAGGATGGATGAGTTCGGGTTTCCGCCGCCTTTGCGGCATCCAAGCAGACAAGTTTTGCCAGCTGTGGAGGATTACGAAGCGGGCTCAGATCTGCACACTGATACACTTTCCCCAGCCCTCTCCTTTCCCCTGCACCATCCCCTCTGTCCACAGGGCCTGCCTTTGGGGTACTGCGGTCAGGAGGGTCGGCTCCTTCCTCTCTCCGGCTCATCCTTGGCCAAGGAATGAGGGCAGCCACGGGAGCAGTGAGCTCTGCTTGTCTGGGTACCCGGCGTTCCCATCTGACAGCCGGGCAGCTCCACTGCTTGATATTCCCGTCAGGCACCGAGTACAGCAGCGGCACCGGGAAGGGAGGGAGGGGAGCCACACAGCACAGGAGAAGCCAGGGCTAGGGATGACAGTAACTGTTCTGTTCTTTTCTTTTTTTTTTTTTTTTTTTTTAATCTCAGTTGGTTTTCGTTGCTCTTTTGCTCAAAAAAGGCATTTTTTAAAAAATATATTAAACAGATACATTTTACTAAGATGTGTCTTGGCTGGAGCCACTGACAAGAAATGACACCCCCCAAATAAATAGGCTTAAAAAAAACTGTCCCAAACAAACCAAATAAATAAATACATAAATAAAACATTTCTTTTCTTTTTCTTTCTTTTGCATTAGGTTTTTTTTGTTGGTGTTTTTTTGTTTCATAGGGAATTGTGGCCCAGAGGTCTCCTCCGGTGTCTGTGATGGCAGCGTCCCCAGCGCAGGCGCCAGGTCCTTCCCAGGCAAGGGGTGAGACGGTGCCTCGGCACCGCAGCGGACACGAGGTGCTTGTGGAGAGGCCCCAGGGGAGACCTGCCGGGTCTCGAGGGCCCGCGCTGTGGGCCCCCACCAGCACCGTGTGCGAGGGCACGGCTGCAGGATGGATTGGGGGGATGCAAAGGCAAAGGTGCCAGTAGAAACCTCTTAAAAATAAGACTACAAAAGTCGGGGTGGCGAGGGGGCCGCCACTGGGGGATCCTTGTGGTGGGTTGGGCACCTGCTCTGGCGGGACCAGCAGCTGCCTCTGGCCAAGCCACATCCCCCTGGGCCATTGGCACACCTCCCCAGCAACCTCCGAGGCGGCCACAGTGGCATCGTCCCCGCACTCGGAGCCAGTCTGCACGGCCTGAGCCATCCCTCCTCCTTAGTCCCCACTGGCATCCTCCATCTGCTGGAGCCCTGCGTCTCTTTGGCCAGTTGCTGGGTGTACCATGGAAGCACGCAGTTGGCACTAAGGTAAGGCCTTGATTTAAATTTTTAGGGTGGTTATTTCTCTCTCCTCCCCAGGAAGTCCTTCCTCTCAGCCCCCTGGCGCCGAGGCCTGAGCGCTCCCGGCCGTTAGCTGCACAGCTTGCCCGTCTCCTGCTCCAGCGCGTTGGGCAGCTTGGCGTTGAAGGCTCTCAAGGAGGACTGGATCCTCGCCACCTCGTTGTTGGCCAGCTTGAGCCGGTGCCGGAGCAAGCAAGTGAAGAGGTCGAGGCGGATTTTGCCAGGGGGTGAGAGCCTGTTCACCCGGTCCCTGATCTCCAGCAGCTGGAGCATGGCTGAGTCCTGGGAGCCCTGGGTGTAGGGGTAGTCCAGCTGGAGGATCAGGTCACGGATAGCGTCCGGCTCAAAGGGCAGGCTGTAGCCAAAGACTTGCAAGCTGTTGATTTTCATGTACCCCAGGTTCTTGGAGGGATCCGACATCTCCAAGGGTTCATAGTAGATTGTCTCATTGGAGCTGTCGTCCAGAGACTTGATGCGGCTCCGCAAGTAGACATGGACCGTTTCAAAGAAGGTCTTCCACTTGTTGCCCAAGGTGATCGTCCAGTTTTGGCACTGGCCAGAGGCATCTACGGTAGTCCTTTCCCAGTCTGGGAAGCTGCCCTCATTGACGGGCATGAACCAGCTCTCTGAGTGGCTTCCCCCAAAGGGGTTGACATAGATGGCCATGACGGGCTCCAGGGTGCTGTTCTTGGTGAGGCAGATCTGCAGGGACAGGGCCAGCATGACGTGAACCAGCCCGGGCTTGTATTTGTTGCTCTTCAGGGTCAAGAGCATGCGCTTCCTCCAGGAGGGGTCGAACCAGCTGCCCAGGCGCATGTCGTTGCTGATGAAGATGGAGTGCACCTCGATGCGGCTGTCCCGTTTCTGCAGGAGGTACCTGAGCTCCAGGTCCTGCAGGTCCGTCTCCAGCCCCAGGTAGTGCTCCAGGGAGTCGGCCACCTCGGGGCGGCAGAAGCCCTGGGTGAGCACGTAGCCGTGGTTGCAGGTGCCGCAGCGGGTGCTGTTGTCCTCGGCACAGCTGGCGCAGGCTGGCCCCTCGCCCAAGGCACACGGTATGGAGCCCTGGCAGGAGGGCTGCTCCGAGGGACAGGTACAGCTGTGGCTTTCCTCCAGGAAGGTCCCAGGCACGGTGGTCTCGCTGCAGTACAGGAGCGACTGTGCGCGGCTCCACCAGTAAGGGAGGGACCTGGTGCAGAGGAGACACGGGAGAAGAGAGGCTTAGATGGCACCTTTTGGGACACGACTGACGTTCCCTAGGGACGTAAGAGCTGCCCACCTTGGGTTTGTTTTCTGCTCTGCTGGTGGCCCCCCATGGACCGAGCCCTGTCTTTCACCTTCAGGTTTGGACCTGATCTCTCGGGGCCACATTCCAAGCTGCTACAGCCGCTCCTGCTGCCTGCTCACCCCCAGGCAGCCCTCCTAGGTGGGAGCTTGTCCAGTCCCAGCCACGGGGAGGGAGGCCCTGGCTCTGAGCCACCCTTGGGGCACGGCGCAGCGTCCCCAGCAAGGGATGCCATGGCACCCTACCTCTCCTTCGGCAGCTTGAAGCGAGGTTGCCGGTGGCAGCGTTTGCTGAGGTTGAAGAGCCGCCGGATGAGTCGGTAGGTTTTCCTGGAGAGCAGCTTCAGGCTGGTGCCCAGCTGTTGGTAGCGATGCTGGACATCCAGATCCATGGCCCAGAAGTGGGAGATGGCCGTCCTGTTCAGGAAACGGTCCGTGGGGAGTCTCTTCACCAGGGCCTGGAACTCCTCTGTGGGGAGAAGGAGACGGCGTCAGCGGACGCCAGAGAGCGAGCGGTGAAGGCGGTGCTGAAAGCAACCTCCCTCCGCCCAAGCTCCGAGCTCTTCATGCTGAGACCACCCTGGACACCCACCACCCAGCCCGGGCTGCTCGCAAAGGGAAGGAGATGCTTGGTGGAGTCTCCCCAGCCTCACCTGACTCCTCGAACTGGCTGTGGTGGCTCTCCCAGGCTCGCCCGAGCTGGGCCAGGCTGCTCTCCAGCGCCTGGATGTCGGCCTCGGGGCAGTTGCAGCGGGGGAAGGCGGGCTGGCACTGGCAGCGGCAGTCGCTGCGGCGGCACACCAGCTCCCCGGCGGAGCCGCAGGCGATGTAGCTGAGGGCGGCCGCCACGAACCTCTCCCGCAGGTAGGAGGGGAGCACCGTCTGCAGCCCTGCGGGCGGGAGCGGCCCCGACAGCATCAGGGCACGCCAGGGCCCCTCAAACATCACCCGGGCGAGGAGGGCACGAGCCTCCTCCCTCCCCGGGCTCCCATCCTCACACGATTATCATATCAATTTGCTGTGGAGCCGCTTGTCTGGGCTCTGCATCGATCTTGGCTCCTCTTGGCGGACAAGCAACAACCTCATCCTGCCCAGCTTTCATTATTTTCATCCCCTCTCCTCCCCAGCCCTGAAATTAGAAGCAGCATCTCGTGCCAGCACCCTCCCCTGCAACCCGCTGTGCACCCACAAGCATCCCATGGTAGCGCTTGTCCGCCCCCACATCCCCACCAGCCCAGTCCTACCTTGGAGCTGCACTTTGTTCTCGGGGCTCTGCACCAGGACGGAGCTCACCGAGTCCAGGTTGTCATAGTTGCTGCAGCCGAGTGGCCCTGTCCGCGTTTCTGTCACCTGAGGCGGGGACACGCAGGCGGTCAGGGATACAGGAGGGGACACAGGGCGCGCTACCCCGCTCAGCGTGCTGCAGATAACCCCTGACCACGCTGGCCATGCCCCACTCCTCATAGCAGCGCGATGGGCAGAGAGGAGAACTAATTATCTGCTAATTAGCTTGTTGACAGGCGGCAGCCCTGCCTGCAGCCCGCTGAAAAATGTGCCTTTATTAGCGTGCCCAATTTCCCATAAATAACGGGAACGCGTTAACTTTCCCTGCTCTCTCCCCTCCGGGCGATGCTGCTTCGGGTCTGGCCAGCTGCGAGGGGCCACTGGCTGAGGCCCGGGGCTGCGCTGTCCCGGCGCTGTCCCCTCCCTGCCCGCTCGCCTACCTTGATGGCGGCCGTGGCGATCTGGATGTGGTGCAGCCGGCGCAGGGTGCTCTCCCGGTCGATGAAGTAGGAGGCTGCCAGCTGGTGCAGGGTCTCCAGCGAGACCCCCGAGCTGTTCCCAGCCCCCCCCGCAGGCTCTGCCCTCCGGCTCAGCTTGCGCTTGTCCACAAAAATGGTCAGGGACTCCTCTCCTGGGGGGACACGCAAGACTTTTGGGAGGCTGCTGGGCTCCCCCCGTTCCCTTTCTTGGCCATGTTTCTCCTGCAGTGCTTCTCTCCCCGCTCTCCCTCCTCTGCACAGCCCTTGTGCCAGGGGGGCGAGCGGGCCGAGCACGCCCAGCACTCACCTCCCAGCGTGGCGGCCAGCAGGAAGTGTGTCCCATACTTTTTGATGAGGCTGTCGGTGATCTGCTGGGGACTGGGCCGACGCCCCAGCAGCCGGATGTTGCGGATGAATTCGGGGGCCAGGGGAAGTGGTAGGCTAAAGAAATCTTTCCTCTCCACGGCCAAATTATTCACCTTCCAACGAGCAAACTCTCTGTGGGAGGAGAGCAGCAGTGGGGAGAGGGTGTGAGGTGGGTCTGGCCGTGGCACACGCATGCTCTCCTCCCTTCTGTCCCCGATTTCCAGCGCAGGACAGGTGGAAAACTCCAGTTAGAATCACCCAGACCTCCCCATCGGAAGTGAAGGAGCTGCTGCACACCCTTGCCAGCTATGGATCCAGCCAGGACAAAAGCACCGTCCCTCCCATAGCCATTGATGGCGATAAAGAGCTACAAGCAGCGGAGATGCCTGATATTGATTAATCCAGCACCTCCGGCAGGCATTAATCACAGCCCAGGGCAGGGCTAGACCCTTTTCCTGCCCACTGGGCTGGCTGGATCTCATCGCTCCTCCAGCCCTATGCCTACAGATGCAGGTGAAAATCCAGCATCTGGGGGTATCATGGTTTTGAGTATCAGCAGCGTTTTGTGGGAAGCTGGAGGTGTTGGGATGTGGTGGGGTTGGTGGTGGGTCCCCTCAGAGCCCCAGATGCTGGGAATGTGTCCCCCGGCCTTGCCCAGCCCTGGGGAGCAGCCGCCCAGCCTGTCACTGCCTCCAAAACCCCACTGCCTTGTAAACAACTGGCAGCAAATTCCAGCCTAATCTGTGGCATTTTGCTCTAATTAAAACCAGGCGGTGGCTTTCAGACAGTTTTACTAGGGCTGGATGGGAAAAGAGGGAGAGAGAGCGAGGAAGAGGGAGGGCTGGATGGGTGCAAAGCAGCAGCTGCTGGGCTTGGCAGGTGACAGGCTGCCTCCCATCATGATTTTTGGGCCCAGAAGATGGGATGCTGGGGCCAGTAGCAGAGCTGAGGATGAGGCAGGGGGGATGCTGCCTCTCCTCTTGCACACACACTCCCTCGGGGCTGGGGTGCCCGTTTCCCTCCTTCCATCCCACAGGCAAAGCAAGCCCCGAGGGCTGCTAGGAGGTTCTCTGCCTCCGGGGAGGTGTGAGCCAGCTGCTGTCCCTCTGGCTGCTGCTTCCTGTCCCACCACCGTCACCAGCAGCATCCCTGGAGGGCGCAGCTCCCTCGGCATGGCAGCGTCAGCACACAGGAAAGAGGAGAGGAGCTCCCTGGGGCTGCCGGGCTGCATAACAAGGCTGCAATCCCGGCACCCACGTCGGCGTTCCCGGGAGGCAGTGGCCAGGCTTTGCTCCGATGCTGGAAGCCCCGAGGGCTCAGCACCGGTGGGGAGTGGAAGGGAAAAGGGCTCATTAGCCAGAGGTGACAGTCCCAGTTAGGTCCAGGAGGCTGTGGAGTGGAGTGGGTTTCCCACAGAGGCTGTCATGGGGTGGCCTTTTGCTGTGGTGAGTGGACCACGCTGCTGCCAAACCTGGTTCTCTGCTGGCGAGCAACCCCCTCCAGCCTCGGCCCCTGTGCCCACAGCATCCCACTGCAGCAGTCCGTGGGCTGATGGCACTGGGGATGTGCCGGGGGTCAGTCAGGGTGCCTTTCCTCGAGCCCCAGCAGCATCCCAGCCCCAGAGGACTGCCAGTCTAGACAGGTTCAGTAATTTTGCACAGAGATGGCTTTGTGCACGGAAAAAGGACAAAAGAGCATCTTTGTCCAAAGGGCCTGGAAGGTGGGCACCACATGCACACCGCCCCTTCTGCTGTCCCCAGTTTCCACCTCGGGGCAGGAGATCAGTAGGTGGAGGATGTCCACAGGGACTGGAGTACGCATGAGACCCAGCCAGCCCAGTGTGCCTCCTGCCACAGGGGCTGATTCCATCTCAGCCTGTGCCCCAAATTCCTCCCAGCTTAGGGCACGTCCTGCCTGGAGCCCAGCCTGCCCACACCACGAGCATCCTGGGGGGGCTGCTGTTATATTCCCTGGAAAAGCAGCATCTCACCCGCACCCCCCCGATGGACAGCCTCCTCCTGCACGTGGGGGTCTGCTCGTGTGGATTAGAGAGGGTCTGCCTCCACTGTGCCGTGCCCCCGCAGCCCCCCACCCCACAGCCCCCTCCCGGGCTGCCCGCAGCCTCTCACCTGTAGATCCTGTACCTGGTGGTGAAACCCTGCCGGTAGCGCTCCATGAAGTCCACGTACTCCTGAGCTCGGTAGAAGGGTCCCCGGTCGGTGAGGAGCCAGTCGAGGGGAGCCCGGGCGGAGGGAGAGGAGGATGAGGAGGAAGAGGAGGGGGTCGCGGGGGCCGCATGGCCCTGGGGCACGGTGCTGCCCGCCCCGCCGGCCACTCCCCAGCGGCAGCAGGCGCTCAGGGCCAGCAGGGCCAGCGGCCACGGGAGCATCGGCGGGGGCCCGTCAGCACGTGGCAGGTCCTGCCGCCCCATCCTGCTGCTGCCCGGCCGGCTTCTTCATTCTCTCACCCCGCGGCGATCCTCCGGGACGGCCCCGTCCTGCAACGCCAGGCAGGGCAGCCCGTGAGGCCAGCGGCAGGGAGATAAACCAGGAGCAGCCGCAAGCTTTGGAGTGCCTGCTGGGATGCTGACAGAGGGAAAGCTGCGCTCCAGGGAGAGCCACGCATCAGGCACGGACTGGTCATGCCACAGGAAATAAGAGTTTATGGGGTTGGGGGTGCTGCTGAAGTTAAATGAAATCCTGGCTGTTTGAGGAATTTCTGGCTTTTTCTTTATGTTTTCCTCTGCTGTACATCAGCCTGTCAGGCCAAGCTTGCTGCTGTGGGGTGCCCGTGCGGTGGGGATGGCGGGCTGCCTCTGCACCCTGCATTGTGGGGATGCACATCATGAGCATGTGCAGCTCATTCCAGGGGGACTAAAAACAATCATCACGGGGAGCTGGAAAAATGAGCTTCTCCAGGTAGGGACTGGACCATGTGTGGTTGATGTTAGACTTTGCTTGGTGTCCTGCTAGGGGCTGAGATGATGGATGGATGGATGGATACCCACTCCAAGGTTGGCTGGGCTGATGGAAGTGGTGTTTTGGGTGCAAAGTAAAGATGGAGCTTTTCTGGGAGCAGCGACCACAAGGCCAGAGCCTGAATTTGCCAGTGAAAGTAGGAGCTGGGGAGCTGCAAGGTCTGGCCAAGGCAAGGTGTGCTGTGAGGCAACTACAGCTGTTTGCCCAAAGCAGGGAGGCCGTGGCTGCAGGGCTGCCAGGGAGGATGGCTTTTATTCCAGGAAGGCGGCTGGTGGGGACTGGAGCCCAAATGCCCGTCCCTGCCGAGCGCACACCAACCCTGCGTTCTCCCAAACAGGGCTTTGCCAGATGAATCATCGTGCTTTAACATGTAATAATGTTTTTTAAATTTTTTTCTCCCTCTCTTCTATTTTTAAACCCTTAAGGGTGCCCTTTGATTATGCTTTCTCAGCTTCTCACTCAGCCCTCGAGGCTGGGGCCCCGTGAATTCTAAACAAAAGCTGAGACTTTCGCATCACCAGGTTGGGGTGCCAGGGCAGCGGGGTGGGCAGGAGCAGCAGGCAGGGCTGCTTCTGTTCCCCCACACTCCTTTTTCACGTGTCACCCTGGTTTCTCCCAGCCTGGCAGGCAGCCACGTAACAGCCCAGTCGCTGCCTCCTGCTCCTGGCACGTGGAGTCCCCCACAGCCACGATGTGACCAAATCCTGGCCCAAACCATGCTGGGGTGGGGGGCAGGCAATGCCAGGCTGGTTTGGAGGTGTGGAGGGGGCACCTGTCACCCCCAGAACACGGCAGGAGCCGATGCCAGCGGCTCACGGAGCTGCTCGTGCTGCCACGTGTGGGTGATGGCTGAGCAGCTGAGGCACTTGGGCTGCCCTGTCACCCTCCCTGCCTGCAGCCAGAGCTGGGCTGGGGGGAAGCAGGCAGATGGGATGCAGAGTCTGCCTGAAGCAGACCTGCACCCTGCTCCCCTCCCCAGCAGTATGTGCTGGTACAATTAAAAATTTATGTGGCCTGGAGACCAAAGGGATCCTTAAAGCTCAAGATTAACCCCCCACCCAGGTCCATGCTGCCTGCAGCCGTGGGCCCTGCTGCTGTGCCGGCCCAGGAACAGCTGCCATGTCCATGGTGGGAGCCAGGGTCTGGCAGCAAACCCCATGGATGGTTTAGATAACAACCAGAGGCTAAACCTTCCGCGATTTGATCCCTTTCCCACACAGCAAGGAGGAAAGCAGCACTCTGGATGTCAGCTGAGAAGCTGAGGGAAAAGCATCCTTGAACAGCATCTTTCTAAACCCTGCCCACAGAAACACACTGCTTGTAGCATTAAATATGGCTGTGACAGCAAAACACCTTGTTTAAGTATCTGGTGCAGTGGGATTGTGCCTGTTGCCTCACAAACAGGCTTGGCACACCCCGTCTCCTCGTCCCCTCTCATCATCCAGGGGTTTTAAGTGGCTCCTGACCCACCTCCAGCTGAGGTGGGGCTGGGCAGGGGCTGCTCCCTGGCTGCGTCCCTCTGCCCCCGCCCTCCACACGGGTGCGTAACAGCCTGGGTCTTACAGGGGATGTTAAAGGGGATTTTAGGCGGTTAAAGGGGATGCTTTTCCACAGGTGCCGTGGGACATCGGCCTCATCCATCACCACTTCACAGCGCCACAGGCTGGCAGGGATGGTTTTGCACCAGTCACCTCACCGCCCTCCCTGAGGCTTTCCTGGTGTAAATCAGAAGGACATGGGAGTATCCTTCCTTTGATTCAAAGCACAGAGGGGATGTTTTTGGGGTGGGACACACCAGGCAGAGCACTGTCTTTTCCATCAAACCATCCTAGACATTAACTGCTTCCCACCAGCACTAACCAGCCCCTTGCCATCACCACCCTGGGGGGCACCTCTATGTGCCTTCACCAAGAGGGGTTCCCCATGCTGTCCTTCCCCTCCAAATCCCTTCTCCCACCACAGCACCACAGCTAAGGCAGCAAACATCTGGCTCAGCATCATGGGGGTGGATATTATGGAGAGACCCACTTTGGGCCACCTTTTCCGTTAGGCTGTGGTCCCCAGACCAGCTAGAAACCATTTCAGCCTGCTCTGATGCCTCCCCTGGGGAGCTTGTTCTGAGATTCGAGGCTGAGCATGGGATGTTTCCCTGTGGCTACTTCATGTTTTACTACAGAGCAATAAAAATAGGATTTGATATTTCCAGCACTTGGCTGGGGCACACTGGTGCAAAACCAGTGAAGATTCCCTCCTGATATGAAGCAAAGTTTCCAGCCTTGCTTAGTGAGCTTTTATTCACACATCCCTCTTACTTACACCTCCGAGGGAGGCTCCTGCTTGGGGAAGGGTGCTGACGCACTCCTGCATCCTTGCCAACAGGAACTGGAAGTCCCAAGTCAGGCAGGAACGGGCAAGGAGAGCCTGTGTGGGGGCTGCACTGAGCTATGCAGCAGCGTATCCCCACGGAGCAGCTTTCCTGCACCACTGTCAGCTGGGGTAATCTATTTCCTCCTATCGATCAGGAGTTACATAAAATAAATATGTGCAGATATTGCCAGAGCTCTGTACAGTCCCCAGTCCCTACAGCCGGGGTGGAGCTGGCTCTGATTTGGGGGGAAGGGGGGCTCCACTGCTGCTCCATGGGGTTGGGGCAATGCTTTTCGGGGTGCACCTCCACACGCTCACGCCAGCATCCTCCTGGGATGCTGGGGAGAGTAAAGCTCTTTAGAAACAAGTAGCCCCCTTGACCTTACTACTAGAGCTGGAAATAACTTTCTAATCACTTTTCCTTGATCCAAAAAAATGAAGACTTGATGAGAAGCATCTGACAACTCTTTTTTTTCTTCTTCCTTTTGATTTAGGGTTTTGCATCACAACAGTTGGAGAACTTCCAGCTTGTTAATTTTTTTTTCTCCTCTTCCTCCTTCTATAAAAACCCCAAAGCAATGGAAGAAGAGTTCCAAAGCAAATATTCTTGGCGAATTTTCCTAGGACCACAACCTCCTTCATGGCCAAGTCCTCCCGAGCTTCTTGCAGCCCACTGTGTCCCCGCTGCCTGCAGCAGAACACCCTGGTGTTCCCCCAGCGACGGCTGATGCATGGCCCACACTGTCACTTGTCATGAGCTACATCTTAAAAAGAGCTTGTGGCAATTTCTAGAGGCACCCCCCACCCTGGGGATGGCAGCAGGGTCACTTCTGCAGTGGTGTCCTCATCCAAAACCGCTCGAGAGGCCGAAGGAGGGAGCGAGATGGGGATGGGGGTGCTCAGGTGAGCTGCAAAAGCCTCTCTCTACTGCCCTTGGAGCCGACAGTGACAGCAGCAACATGCTCAGCATAACATCGGCGCTTTGCCAAGGTCCCGCTTGCCTCCATGCCGACGGCATCTCCAGAGCCGCGCGCTCCACCACTAATCAGGCTGAGTTCGATAATTAAGACGTTAGCTAATTGTTAGGGACATTAACATTGATTTGTGCCCTTTCATGCTGCAGGAGCAGATCTCAAGATACAGAAACTGGGAAGCACGCACTGGGGAGAGGGGCAGTGGTATTTGCCATCGGGAAGCACAGGAAGGTTCCAGATGGACTCTGGAACTCCCTCCGTACACGCTGAGCCGAAGCCCAGAGCCAAAGCAAACCCCACTGTCCATGGCACCACGACACCAGTCGGTGGCAGAGCTGTGGGATGTGCCCCGTCGCCGGGGCTGGTCCCTGGGGCACAGGGGGAGCAAAGGTGCATCCGTGCAGGAGCGATGGGGAGGGGTCTCAAGCTCCCCGGGGATGCCTTTTAATGGGAATGAACATCAAACAGGGTGACAGAGTCACCTTCTCATTAGACATGGGAAAGCTTTATCAAATTAAGGCCACTTAAAAGAGCCTGGGCAAAGGCTAAGTGCAGTTTAGCGTCTGAAGTGGATTGACTCAGCCGAGCCATGCCTACGAATTCACGCAGGCGCCCAGGCCACCTCTTGCTCTGCCGCTTGCACGCCTCAGGACAGACAATCCCAAAGGGCTCCATTTCGGCAGGATGCTCCCATTTCTCTGGAGCCACCCGTCTTGCCTGGGGCTTTGTGGGACCCTCCTTCCCTACAGCCAGTCCTGCCTCTCCCTGCCTGCGCCGTCTCCTCTGCCCCTGCCCCGGCTCGGCTGTGGTTTGCAAGGAGCTGCGTGGCCGGGCTCGCGTCCGCACGCTCCCGAGGAAGCGCCAAGGCCTCATTGATCTGCCGGGGTAATTAGGAGAGCGAAGCAGGCACCGCCGGAGCGACAGCAGCGCGGTAATCGCTGGCAAAGCGGGCACGGCGGGGTGCTGGCAGCCGGCCTCGGAGCCACGGCTCCAGGCGGGCAGCGTGGGCACAGCCACCTCGGAGCCGCCCGTACTGCCGGAGCCGCGGCGATGAAGAGCACCAGGGCGGCCGCGAACAGATTCTCGCTGGGCTCCTGCAAACCATCCTCGGCAGCCTGGTCGGTCACCAGGGCCGAGGGACTCCAAGTCACTGCCCTCCTCCCAGCTCACGAGACCGGCTAGAAAACCTGTGAGGCTCACCGACCCGGGTTCCTTTTATTAGCTTTTCTTCACACCCTCAAGAGCAAGACACTTGAAGATGAGAGTAAAGGAAAATAGCAGAAAATCCCAGGACTCAGGGAGCCAAGGATTTGCATAAGACATCAAATGAGTTGAAGCCTGGGCTGCTGTCAGGGGAGATGGCAGCTGCGTGCAGCGAGTCGCACCAGTGCCATGTGTTCTGCCCTCTGGCTTTGCACACCCGAGACTTTCACACCTACAGGCGAAAAGCCTCCTAAATAAAGCAATGTGCAAAATACAAATCCCCCCCCAGCACAGTGACGGCAACAGCAGCTCCGGCTTCCCCACCTTGCGCTGAGCTCTCAGACTAAAGAATCCCTGCAGATGGATCTCTGGGACAGGGAAGAGCATCCCTGCACACGAGGGCACGGGGAGAAAGAGCAACCCTGCACACAAGGGGCCGGGGAAAGAGAGCAGCCCTGCAGCCTCCTCCCCAGGGAGGATGGCTCCTTCCCCCTAACAGACCCTGCATGCCGAGTGCCAGCCTCACGCAGGAGCTGGGGGCCGTGCAGGGTGAGGAACACTGCTTCCCCTCCCTCCCTTGCCTTCACACGGGTGACAAGTGTCATGGATGGGCAGTGATGCACAAGTGTAGCTCAACGATAGCGGCGCAGGATAAATGAGGTGGTGGGTGGCTGGTGTTGGGCAGAGAGAGGGAGCCCTCCTCTGGGGTGTCAGTGGGGCCACTCCCCTTTCCAGCACCCTGCTGCTCCCCAGGTCCCCAAACTGTCACCGAACGGCCACCAAAGACAGCTCCGCTTCGGAAAAAGTGCAGGGGCCTCCTTGCAACATCTCCGGGGCTGGCAGGGACCCTCCTGGCGGCTGACAGAGAGGGGACACTGACATCTGCCGGCAGGTCCCACCCGGCCCCGCAGCGCCCAGGCTCACCGTGCCCGGCCCCGGGACCACAGCGGGGGCACCCTGGGACCCGCCACTGCCGCTCCGGGGCAGCGACACGCGGGTCCCCCGGGGAGGGACAGGGCAGGGGGAGCATCGCTGTGCCGGGAGCTGATGCTCTCCAGCGCTTTAAAGACCCAGAGTTTCGTTTCTTACTGAAAAGATGAGCGTTTAGGGAAGGGAGCGGAGCCTCGCAGCGGGTGCCCCCGGCTCCCGGAGCTGCTGGTGCTGTGCCGGGAAGGCGCCCCAGGCGAGCAAACACCTCCCGACGGGGCACGCACCCACTGTCCGACCCGGTGCTCCGGGTGGCGGAGCGGGGCCCAGCGCTGCGGGGAACGGGCGATTCCCCCACAGGCTATTGATTGATTGA
This sequence comes from Eulacestoma nigropectus, assembly GCA_013397775.1. NCBI lineage: Eukaryota > Metazoa > Chordata > Aves > Passeriformes > Eulacestoma > Eulacestoma nigropectus. The sequence continues at coordinate 71,765 of VZTE01002679.1, forward strand.
TCGGTGCCCCTCGGAGAAACGTGGGTTTTAACATTTGCGGGGGCCTCTCCCGGTCCCCGCGGGCGCGGGGCGTCTCACACCGGCATTTCACACCGAGCAGCGCACTCAGCACGCAGCGGCAGGTCCCAGCATCCCGGGCACCCCGCTTATCCCGGCAGCCCCCCAGCACCCGGTCCCACCGGGCCGGTCGCAGCCGCCCCTCACCTGTCGGGCCCCGCGCCGGGGTGGCTCCCGCCCGGGAGGGACGCGGTGCCTTCCCCTACACCCGACCTCGCCGGGGAGGCTGCGAAGCGAGCCCGGAGCGGGGACACAACTTGACCAAGGTCACCGAGCGAGCCGGCGTGGGCACTCGGGATCTCGCCCTCGCGGGGCCGTCGCTCCCCCCGCACCGCTCCTTCCCCACCCCACCACCGGCGGGATCCCCACGCCGCCTCACCCCCGTCCCCCAACTCCTCCCCGCGACCCCGCAGACTCACCCCAGGCTCCAAATCAGCGCCGGCGGGGCACCGGCCGCCTCTC
>VZTE01002679.1:82242-107256 GCA_013397775.1 Eulacestoma nigropectus
TATTTTATTTTATTTTATTTTATTTTATTTTATGCTATTCTGCCCTATTCTGTTTTGCTTCATTCTGTTTAATTTTATATTCTACTACATTTTCTTTTTTTTCATGGTTGCTTAGCCAGCTAGACGGAGACTGAAATCATCTCTCCTGGAGCCTTGCTGCAGAGCAGTCCTTCAGATGAAGGAATTTTTGCCTGGTGGGATTAAGGCAGTGCCTGGATGATGACGGCTCTGTCGTTTAAGGCTGGTTGTCCTTTTCCTTCCAAGTTGCTGGGCTCTGGCATCGCTGCAGCTGTGGCCGGTGGCTCACCCCAAGCTGCAGCTGGGGGATTTGTCTGGATAAGGGAATAAAATTTTTGATTGCCAGGCCCTGGCTGTCCCACTACGGCTTTTTGCTGAGAAATCACCCAGAGGAGAGCGTGCCCTGCTCCCATGGGCTGCGTTGGGATTTCTGATCCCGTTTTCCTGCCCTGCAGCAGGGGGTCCTTAGGAGAGCGTGCCCTGCTCCCATGGGCTGCGTTGGGATTTCTGATCCCGTTTTCCTGCCCTGCAGCAGGGGGTCCTTGGGATGGAGGCTCGCCTGGTGCTGGGCTGCGTTGGGATTTCTGATCCCGTTTTCCTGCCCTGCAGCAGGGGGTCCTTGGGATGGAGGCTCGCCTGGTGCTGGGCTCCTTGGAGCCTGCTCTGGGATGTGGTCAGGCTGAGCCCACGCTTTGCTTTGCTGTGGGCTCTCGTCTGCTGGCGATGGGCTGAGGAAGGGCTCTGAGCATCCCTCCATGGCTCCTGCCTGCAGAGCCTGAGATCCGCTGGGGAGTGGGCAGGGCCTTTTTCAGACATTTATAATCAAAGGGAAGTAAGGGATCCTTGAGGGACCCTCTAGCTGGTGGTGGCACACGGGTCACAGAAGTTTGGGGTCCGCAGCCCCGATGCAAGAGGGACGCAGCCCCTTTTCTGGCCAGCTCTGAGGCATCTCAGTAATTAGGATGACTAACGAGCGTAGCAGAGCAAGCAGCTTGGGGGATGCAGAGAGCTGGCTTTGCTCCTGCAGGGAGCAGGTCCAGCTGAAAACTAACCTGGTGGAGGAAAGGAATTGGAGAATCCTCGAACTGTAGAATGGTTTGGGTTGGGAGGGACCTTAAAACTCATCCCTGCCATGGGCAGGGACACCTTCCACTATCCCGGGCTGCTCCAAGCCCCGTCCAGCCTGGCCTTGCAGGGATCCAGGGGCAGCCACAGCTTCTCTGGGCACCCTCTGCCAGGGCCTCCCCACCCTCACGGGGAAGAATTTCTTCCTGAGCGTTGGACGAAGGGCAGGAGAAGGCGGCAGAAGGTGCCACGGAGGCTGTGCCCCTGCTCTGACTTGGCCAGGTCGCATCTGCTGGGCCCGGTGAGGGCTGCATTGCCTTGTGAGTGCTTCCCAAATCAGGCCAGCGGTCCAAGCAAAACCTGTTTTGCCAGAGCCCTTTGGGATGGAGGCCTGCCTGATGGGCAGGGTAAGGTGGGTGCAGGCAGGATTTTGACCTTGTTTTTCAGGAGCGGCACCTCCTTTTCCTCTCTCCTGCACCCCTGCCCTCCTGCCCTGCCAAAAAATCCCAGCTGCGCTGTCACCGTCACAACACAGTGGCTGCCTGGGAAGGCAGATATTAGCAACCCCAAAATATCCCCGGGACAGGCTCTTGTGTGATGGGAGACAGTTACCATGGAAACCTCCTTCAAATGAAAAAAAAAGAAAAAAAACCCCGAAATTTAAAGCGGCCCTTGTAGCTCAGAGGAACTGCAGACCTTATTATGGGTTTTGGCAACCCCCCTTTTTCTTTTATTTGTTCCAGCTAAAAGCTCCAGGAGACAAGGCAATTAATTTGGCATCCCAAGGGGAGTGAGAGAGCGAGGGTACGGTGCTGGGAACCAGTTTCCCGGGCTGGCAGGCGCCCGGTGCTTCCCAGTGCCACCAAGTGCCCTCCTCTAATGGGGTTGCTCCAGCATGGAGCAAGAAGCAGGGCAGTTTTTTGGAAGAGGTGGCTTAAGGATGAAAACACCCTTTGTAGATGCATACGTGGAGTGTTTGGGAGGGGATGGTGTGAGTGACGGGCTCAGGGCACTGCAGGGGGGGTGAGGATATGGGAAAGCACCGCAGATTGCAGCTCCAGCGTGGGCATGGGTGGCTCAGCACGGGTCGGGATGGGGCTTGTCCTTATGAGGGTGGCAGGAGGAGGCAGTGCCCTTTCTCCTGCAAGAAGGGCAGCATCGTGGCAGGGAGGCTCCTGTGTGGATCAGGCGAGCCGGCTGGCTTCGGTAGGGAAGGGGGATGCCTGCGGGGGGAGACATCCCACTCCCACATTTTCTTGCCAGCCCCTACCGTGCAGCAGTGGCCGCAGGGTCTGTAAATCGCTGCGGTGCTCTCAGCCCATTTGCTCCCCTAATGATGTCCCCAGTGCCTGCAGCCTCTGGGACATCTGTTTGGACTTCTGGAGAGGTCGCCATGCCTCCCACTGCCCTGGGCTGGCCCCGAGCTCCCCTGGCCACTGCTTTCCCCGTGGTGGTTGTGCCAGTGCAGGGCTCTTTTCCCATCCTAGTGCTGCACCTCCAAGCCTTTCTTGTGTTGCTGAGCCAGAAATAGCTGGGCTCTGTCTTTTGCCTCATTGGGAGAGCTCTGGAGAGGGGCAGCGAGGGGACTCGAGAGCCGTCCTGCTGGCACGGAGTTGCTGGCTTCCCTGCTGGCCAAGGGGGCAAGCCAGGAGTTTGTCTTTGCAGACAGGGCATGTGTGGCCTGGGAATCGGGGGGAATTATAAATGTCTCTGCTGGTCCATGAGCAGGGAGCTGCAAGGATCTCATCCCAGCTCACACCCAGGTGCAGCTTTAGTGGCCTGAGATGTGTGTCCAAGCATCTGCAAGCAAGGCAATGCCTGAAACATCCTTCCAGGGAAAAATGAAACCAATCTTACTAGCTTTTCAGCAGGAGCTGCTCTCTTCCTGGGTGTGCCGTGGTCCTGGTATGCTCAGACCTGGTGGGCAGGAGAAATAGCTCAGCCCCCTCCATGGATGGTGGGAATGCCTGTGAGCTGGGCAGGGGAGTCAGCCTCAGACCTGGGCTGGCTTCCCCAGCTTGTGCTGTCATGTTTCCACCTTTTTGTGCTTGCAGAGCAAGGCACGGCTCTGGTTAACAGCTGGAGGGCTCAGCCTCAGCCCCAGCGTGTCCCCACAGTCCGTTCATGCCGCGGCACAAACGGGGAGGAAGGGAAAGGGGTGTCCTGCAGGAACTGGGGCTGGTGGCTGCCTGGGGGATGCGGAGGTTGCTGGGAAGTGGAGCTCATCTCCCCATGGGATGGCGGTGGCATGGGCAGCCTGGGATGGATCTGACCTCCTTGTCATTACAGCTCAGGGCTGGGTCTTCCCAGCTTTCCCGTGTTGGGGGCTGAAAGGCAGTGTGGGTGTGAAACCACCGTGCCAGCAGTAGGGAAGTACCGGGGTGGTGGAGGGAGGGCAGGAAAGGAAGGACCGTGAGGAGGGAGGAGAGGCACAGTGCCAGGAGGGAGCAAATAACTGCAGCAAGCACACGGAAGCCAAGGGGCATTAGGAGCAGTGATGGCAGAGCCACTGGCCGTGGGTTTGAGCCACAGCACCTGCGGTGGCTTCACAGAGCCCAGTGAAGTGCCCTTTGGAGTGATCACAGCGGGAATTAACAGCTGGCTTCACACCCGGCAGCAGCCTCCAGGTCCTGGGAATAGCACTGTAAGGGACATGGCTGTGCAGTCAGTGGGTTTCTGGCCAAGAAAGGGAGGAGATGCCAGGAGGAGGTGGCAGGAGGAGGTGCCAGGAGGAGGTGGCAGGAGGAGGTGGCAGGCTGGCTCGTTGATCCCTGGGCTCAGCAGCAGCCAGAACCAGCAGGGTTAAGGCAAAGACGTGGCTGTAAATGCAGGAGTTTGCAGTTACTGGTGCTCAGAGTCCAGCAGGGCTCTTTGCTCTTGAGGTACTGAAAATGCAGCTGACTCCTCACCTTGATTTGATTTTGTTTGCTGCTTGTTTGCTAAAGTGGGCTGCTGCTCCTGTGGTGCAGGCGTGAGAGACAGCAGCACCTCGCTTAGGAACTCCCTGGTCCTGATCATGGGGGTGCTGTTCTGGCCAGGGTGACTCTTTTGCACTTGGCTGGGCTGAAGCACCCTGACTCCATCCCCTTTTTTCTGTCCATCTCCAATTTCAGCACTGGACCAAGAGAATAAGTAGCTTTTCCTTCTTTTTTTTCCCCATGCAAGTGCAAGGGAACTTTCTGCCTATGGCTGTGACATTGGGATTTCCACTTCCCTGCCAAGGGTGCGAGCCCTACCCGAAAAGACAGGCAGGTAAATGCAGGCAGGGCCATGCTGCCGTGTGAGGGCACTAAAGCTGATGGGTGCTGGAACCCAGGAGCGCTGTTACATAATTCGGACTGCAATGCAGAAGCTCTTCCTTAATTTTTAATTATCCGATTGCCGCGCGTCCGTAGCGCTCCGCTTGGGGTGCGACGTCGGCCGTGGGCACGTGCGGAGGGCCTTGGCTGGGAGAGGTGACAGGAGAGCCTTCCCTCGTGCTCCTGCCCCTGTTCCAGCCCCCGAGCGGGGCTGGGCTGTGCTCCTGGAGAGGATGCCCCGCACCCACCCGGGGGCTCAGGGGTGCCCCACTGGGACACTGGGACAGAGGGAGAAGGGCTGTGTGCGGGTCTCCAAAGGCCTTTGAGGTTCCTCTGGTTCGCAGTGTCGGAGAAGTGGAAGGCACCACGGTCATTTTGCACAGAGATTTCCCGCAGAGCCCCGAGGGCCTCTCAGGGTGGGTTTGTTGGGATGTGGGAGAAGCTGCGAAGGAGCTGTCTCAAACCTCAGCTGTGAAGCACCATTTCTTCCCTTCCCTGTTTCTCTCCCTCTTTCAAATCCCCACTCTGCACTTTCTGTCCTTCCTACAAAGGCGGCTGCCTTGGAGCAGCTTAGGCTTCAAAGTTCCCAAAATAACAAAGGTTAAAATAAATTAAAAAAAAAAAAAGAAAAGTGTTGCTGAAAGATCAAGTCAGTGCCCCACTTGCACCTGGGCTCAGAGCTTCAAAGCAGCTGCAGAGAAACCCCCATGATGTCCGTGGTCGGGCTTCTCAGTGCTTGTGGTCCTGTCTTCACCCTCCTGCAGTCACAGGGGATTTTGTAGTAGCCAGGATGAGGCTGCAGGTGAGTGAAAGGGGTGGAGGGTCCTGCTGCTTTTGTTGCCTGGGGGGGCAATTGGAGAGAGTCTCTTGTGGAGGAGGAGGTTGTGGTGATGGCTGTGGCGATGGGCAGAGCCCTAGGGGTGAGGTGGGTGCCCCAGGGCAGTGTCCTGCACCCACCAGCCCTGTCCCCTGGCCAGGCAGGTGGGCAAACAGCTCCTCTGTGCCCAGTGTGTGCTTTGTGCCTCTGCTGGCCCTGCTGATTTATATAGATCATCAATATGACAATTATATACACCTGCAGATTTAATTACCTCCATTTTCATCAGGCGGCGACGGATTTATGCCCCCATTCAGGTCCTGTAAATCTCAAACAGGCTTGACTAGACCCGAAAGTCTTCCCATTGATCACTGTGCACTGCCTGGTCTCTGGCCGTCTTGACAAGCTCTTCTTTCAAGAGCGATAAATTCGAGATGCACGGTTAACTTTTTCCCCTCCTACATCTTTCTTCCTTCTTTTTTTTTTTTTTTCCTTTTCATTCTCCCTTTTCCATCTCTCAAAGCCTCTCCACAAACTTGAAAATGGAGCTTGAAATCATGTAAGAGTTCCCAAACACCAAAGAGTTTATGATGTTGGGCTGCAGTTGGCAGCAGCCCATGCCTGCCTTCTCCATCCCTTCCCCTGAGACCAGCATTGCTCCCTCCAGGGCAGGTGGGAGGAAGAGGAGATCACCTCTTGGAAAAGCTCTTGGCCTCGCTGTGGATAGGAGAGCAGACAAGGTTGTTTTGGTCCTGTGTCACTCCCTGGGAGGGCCACCTCATCCATCCCACACCTCAGAAAAACAACAGGTCGTGGCTCTCCCCGCAGGAGAGGAGGAACAAGTAGCTGTGCTTGTTTCCTGTGCTGAGCCAAATGAAATGCCAAAATAACACCTAATTTTCCTGACCTCCTGGCCTCGGCACGATGAGCAATTACACAGATGAGTGTGTAGGAGCGAGCTGGAGCTCTCCCTTGAGGTGCAGTCCATGTCATCACTGTCCCCTGCTGGTCCCACCACCCCTGCCTGACCTCGCCTGTACGATGTGCTCCGATGTCCTGCTGAGTGCCTGGCAGCTGGGCTGGAGTGGCCAGCCATTGCCTCCCCTGCCAGTCCGTGATGGATATAAATAGTCCTTTGCCTCCCCGTGAAAATTGCTGGCTGGCTTGGAAAGCTGAAGGGAATCTTGGCAAGCGTCTTGGGTCTGTAGGGTCTGACAGCACAGACCAAATCCAGCACTTTCCAAATCCGGCTGGGATTTGGAAAGGGGGAGTTTCTGGCTGGGTGTTAAGAGGCTCTGTCACTAGGAGGGAGCTACCCTGGGGTACCCCTCCTCCCGTGGGGGAGCAGAGGGTCTCAACGACTCCCAAAGGGACGTGTGGTTGCGGGATGCATCCTTGAGTGGTGGCCTGGGTAGCACAAAGCTGGCTTTGCAGTCACTCTTCAACCCCAAGAGACTGGGCAGTGTGGGGGGAGTGGGTTTTTGTCCCTTGGCATCTCCAGCCATCACTGATAATTGAGAAGAAAAATGTTGAAACCACAGCATTTCTGTGTACGGTCCTTTCCCTGCTGCCGAGGTCTGCGCTGCAGGGATTTCTCAACCCCGGGTGTGCCTCTGGCCTCTCTGGCTCGATAGCTGCTGGTGGCTCTGTCTTCCCTGAATTCAGTACCTTTCGCAGTGCTTTCATACTTTATGGTGGACGAAAAGGAACCTTTCGTTAGTTTCTACACACGTAAACCCTTGCAAAGTGAGAAATAGTGAATAACCATTGCCTTTCCCACTGCTCCACGGGCCTGATGGTTTTACAGGCTTTTATCATGTCTTCACTCTGTTTGTCTCCTTCACTGAGGAGTCCTAATGCAGTTGGTTTCTCCTCTTCACAAAGCCATTTGCAACATCTCATCTTCCTTGTACCCCTCCTCCAAACCTTCCGAGCTTTGCCTCCTCCATCTCGAGATGGTTGACCTGAATATCACTTGCAGGATTCCAGATCAGCCTGCTTTCACCAAGGTTGGGTTTCACCTGCCCACTTCCTTGCCCGCTTTCCTCCTGCACTTCTCAGCTTTAGCTTTGAGAAGACTAAATTTAGCCTTGGTGGCCAACTTTGTCATTCACCTCCTCTTCCAGCGTGTTTCTGAGCAGCCGAGGCCCTGACAAAGATCTCCGTGGGGCTTCTTGGTAACCTCCTTTCACCGTGAAAACTAAACCCTTGCTGCTCCCCCACCAGGTGGGCTTCAAGACGACTTTCCTTCTTATCCCAACACCGCTTTGGTGCTTTGGGAAACTCTGAGGGTGGGTTTTGACCAGAGCTCTTTGAAACGAGTCTATCAAGTTGGATCACCCTTACCTACTGGCTTACAGTGTTGGGTGACCCATATTTACTGATGCACCTATTGGTTCCTCTGACAAAGTGTCCAGGGCACAAGCAGAATTTACTGGTCCCTAAGTCCCTTGATGCACAAGGGCTTTTATAAGAAATTGGGGTTTCCTCTGGCAGGTTTTTCTTCTCGAGTTGCCCACTCTTTGGGAGGGATAGTGGTTGTGTTGGTGGAGTTCTGGAGTTCATGGGTGAGCACCATCTGAGCTGAGGGGTTTGTGCCCTCCTTCTCACTGATTTGCTGGGAGACAATTTAGCCAGGGCAGGAATTTTCCATGGCTGACTGGGAGCCTCTCCATCATTCGGCCTCTTTCCACGGAGACCTGATTTTCCCTCTGGAAGAGGTGATGTGATAGCGTTGCAGGGTGAGATGTCAACTACGGATGTGGTCCTTTCTGGGGTTTTTATATCAGCGTTGCATCTCGGAAGTGTAGTCACACATTCTCTTTATATTGCTTTTGCTCCCTGTCGTGGGTGAGCACTTGGGTTCCTTCGAACATGACCCGAGTGTTGGCCCAGGAGGTGGATTTGCCTCTCCTCCCACATTTCCTCAGTAGTTCACAGTTACGGCAGATGGGACCAAAGCACCGAGAGAGGAGTGAAAATCAAACACCAGTGAATGTCCCAATCTGCTTGTTGTTTTTTCCCAGCTTTAGGTCAAACGTGACGGAACAATAACCTTGGAGGGGATGTCACACAGGGCACGTCCTTGGGCTTGCGGGGCAGAGCAGGGCAGTGGGGGCTGTCACCTTGTAGGGTCAGCAGCTGCAGAGCAAAGCCGGTCGACTCAGGCCCACTGATGATGAATCGGTGTCCTTTGCTCTGAAAACAGTTGTGCAGCTCCCAGAGCGATGGAGGGTTTGCTGTTAAAGAAAGGGAGGGGTTAGGGCTCTGGCGTATTCGGGACAAAAACCCCCGTTCAAGGCTAAAGCGCGGCCACAGCTTTGAAATGTAGCTCCTTGGTGACCTTCCCAAAAGCAAAGGCACCCTGCATTCCAAGGAGAAACCTGGTTTGCTGTCAGCCTTGCCGTGGCACCTCATGGCTTCACGTGTACCAACCTGACGCGCAGGCATCGTGGCGGGGCGATCTCTCTGACCTAGCCTGAGAGTGGCTTCAGGGAGATCACCACTGCCTTTTCCTTGAACCTTTGTGTTCTCCCATGTCTATGAGTCCTTTGGAGATTTTTCCCCAGGGGCCCTCTCCCGTGAAGCAGGTTCCTAATATATACAGTGAAGGTTTATGTTTGCTGGTACGGAAAAGCTGGATTGTCCTGAGAAGGCAGAGTGACCTACGGAATGAGCTGGTTTTCCTACCTGAGACTGGAGACAGGAAAAAATGCAAATGAAATATGGATAGTCAGTGATGAATGTGAATTTTTTAAACAGGCCCATAAAAACCTGAATATTATCCCATGAATGATCTGTCACTAAAACCCTGAAAGTATAAATGAGTTAAGTATCAAGATAAGCGTTTTGACATCTGAATTGGCAGAAATCAAGGCCTGAGGTCCCAACAGAGAGAGCGAGTGACTCATGGTGGGGACGTCTCCTGAGTCACTTCAGACACTGGAGACCCTCGGAGGAGTGCAAGGCTTGATTTAGCTGAGTTAGAGCCCTTTAGAGGATGTGTGTGGTTTAGGCATGGAGCAAAAGCCTTCGCTAATGAGGAACTTAAATAAAAACACAGTCAGGTTCCGGATGGAAAATAAGGCAGGTTTAAATGTTAACGAGGAAATACAAGTCCAAGTCAAAATCTGTGCTCGGCTGTATGGAATGAGTCTGTGGAGACCAGCATTATGGCAGAGTTCATTTGACTTATTGGAGGCATCTATTAGTGCAAAACGCTTCCAAATGGAGAGGAAAATTGTTTTGCTGGGCGTTCTTTTCATCAAAATGCTGATGTGAGTTTTTGAGGAGAGCTGTTCTCCGTGTGTGCCACCCTGCCAGGCCTCGATGCGGGGATGAGGACATGGGAATGGGTCCATGTCGGCACCAGGCTCGTGGGCCACGGTTTTGGTGTTGCACCAGCTCAGGTGCAGAGCTGGGCTGTGACGGAGGTGTTGCCTCCCAAAATCGGGACACGCAGAGGTGCTGCCTCCAGAAGGACTGGGTTTGCTTTGTGTGGGACAGCTGTCCCAAGGGAAATGAGGCTGGTTGGGATAATCAGTGATGAAGGAGATATAAATCCCCACACCTCCAGCACCTTCAGTCTGGTCTTTCGTCCTCTCCTCAAACTGCTCCCGTAGAACCTTTCTCTCCCCGCTCCCTCCCCTCGCAGATGGTCTGGGAGGGGAGCAGCCGCGGCCGGTATGTTGAAAGCATCAGCCGGGGCCTTTGGAGGCTGCTGCTCCTGCAGATATGAAGGACCTGGGCCACGTTTGATACCAGGTGAATGTGGCACAGCCTAATTAGTGGCCTCCTACTGTTATTAACCTCTGACTCAGACAGGCTATTTTTTAACAGAGGTGCAAGAAGTTAATACCAGTGCTAATGGCTTCCTATCCAAGGCCGTAATGAAAGCCATGCAGGGACCAGGCTTTTCATCAATATCTTTCAAACTTTGAACTTGAAATTATCCTCTCCCCCTTGCCTTTTTTGTTTTATTTTTGGCTTTCTGCCCACTTTTCTGGCTCCTCTGGGACATCCTGTCCCCGCTGTACAAACTGGTCAGCAGGGTTGGCACCTGCCAGCTCCACAGCAGAGCTGACACCCTATGACATCCTGATAAATCATCCCAGTTGGCTACGTGGGTCACCGCAGCATCTCCCACCAGGAGGTGAGATGTCTGCTTGGAGAGCAAGACAGAGGGAAAAGTAAAATCTGTTGGACTGGGAGAAGAGAGAGTAAAGAGATGCTGTGTTAGGGAGGAAGCTTGGTCTTGGTCTTGTCTTGGTCTTGCTTAAATGGAGCTCCAAGAGAGCTTCACAGATGCAGGAAAGCATTTCTATGTGTAATTTTTTCAAGTAGAGATGGAGCAGAATAGAGGCAGCTGACGTGGTGCTAAGACACTCGAGGAGGGGAGGAGAAGGTGCAAGGATGAAGCTCTCTCACCCAGGCACTGCCTCAAGAGCCTTTGCCAGGGCAGGAGCAGAGATGGTGGAGCAGCCTTGTCCTGCAGTGTGATGGAGGGCTCATAGCCTGCCAGTTTGGGGTGATGGCAATTGATTTCTGGGGTGTTTTCCTTTGTCTCTTGCACTTGTGACTTGTGTGCTGTGCTGCAGGGTCACGTCGTGATGTCTGGTGAAAGAGGATAACGTGCTGAGGCTCTGTGGCTGGATTGTGCTCTTCTAAAACAAGAATCCATTTTTTATTGAAATGTATTTTTCTTTTAAAAAATAAGCCTGTTTAAACAAATTTGAAATTATGACAACCTATTTTAAGGCTGGAATTTACTATAATCTATTAATCATTTAAATAACTTCCATCAAGGATTTCTTCTCAAATATTAATGAGCTGAAGGGTGCTGCTTTTACAATGATATGTCAGATCAGGGGGAAAACATCTCTGACTCTAGCTTTCTAAATGTCACAATGTCACATACTTAGTATCTATTATTTTCACTCTTTACAATGGAGCAAATGCTGGTATTTACATTTTTTCCAAATGTCAGTACGTTGAGTTCCTGTTGTGCATAAAAGCTCTTGCCTTAATTACTCCTAATTTCACGTTAGCAGGCAGGTGCAGGGAGAGTGTTTTCTTCCATTCGAGCTGGTTCATTCCAAGTTGAGAAGCCGTGGGGAGCTGGGAAAGCAGGCAAGCTTGTTTCCCCCTCTCAGTCCATGAATAAAGACCATGTGGGAGAGGAGGAGATCTGCTGCTTCAAGTCCTCCCGGCTCCCAGGACCGGCTTTTCAAAGGGGGATCTGTGTCCCTAAGCACACAGCTCAGCAGTTAGAGGGGATTTCAGAAGTGCTTCTGGCTTCCTGGTGACTTAACTCTGGGTTTTGCTTCCCGTCGGCATCGCGGGGCGCTCAGCATCCCTGTGCTCGGGACGCTCCGAGCGCGCCGATCGCCGCCAGGAGCACGGCCCGTGCTGAGCACCAACAGTCTGCCAGTTCCCTCGCTGTGGCTAATGCTTCTTTTGATTAATCAAATCAGTCTGGGAGGATGAACCGGGCTCCTGATGCAGATTTTGCCCCCCTCCCCACCTCCCCCGGCAGCCGGCTCACTTAAGGCAGCCTAACGAAATTAATTAACAGCAAATTTAAAATGTTGTTTTCCAGCACTGTAATTGAATTTCAGTTTTCATTTGAAGGCAGCATGAAACGAGCAAAATAAAGATAATTTGCAAAGTGAGACGGGCTCTTTCCCATTGCCATCAGTGGGGCAGAGACAGGAGGGGAAGCTGTGCCTCACTGGGGAGCTCATCGTGTTTTTTATGGTCATCCCAACAAAATCTGCTACTTTCATGAGAAACAGGCAAATTGCAGGCTCGAGCTGATGGCTGAGGTCAGGGTGAGATGGTGATCAAGTTGATCTGGTCTGAGGAGGAGGTAGTGATGAAAACAGTGCCCGTCTCTCCTAGGGATGTGCTGTGTCACCCTGTCTTTGGCTGAGACACAGCCGTAGGGTGTCCCTGAAATTTTGGAGCCAGCCAGGTGAATTTGGCTCGATTTGGCATTTGGTGTCCTGGAGCAGGTGTCATGTCCCTGTCCTCAGCTGCTCTGCCTGCCTGGGTGTCCTCTACTGCTGTGACACCTCAGCCCAGCTGCGTCCATCTGTCTCGCTGCCCCAAGCTCTGAAATTAAGGGTACTTAGGGAAAACAGGGTTGCTTGAGCAGAAGCTGCAGGTACCTCTGCAGGTCTCTGGGCTGAGCCCTGGGTGGAGAGCTGTAAAAAATGGTTGAAAACTGAAAACCTCTGAAATCACCTCAAAGTCAGAGATGTAGGTGAGATCGCAGTTCACGTTTCACTGTTCACGAAGGATGGGAGATATTTTGTCTGCAACAATTTGTGGTGTGGTCCCAACGATGCCATCGTGCTGCTGAGAAGCTGTCCTGGATCCTGTGCTCCCAGTGTCTGAAGCTGTGTTTAACATGGGGTGTGTGGGTGAAACCTGTCCAAATCAGAGCTGGAAGGATGCTGCTGGGTTACTGCTGTCAGTAAGTGCTGTCTCCCTGCACCACAACTGGATTTTGGGAGAGGCCCACATCTGGATTATACCCAGAAATGTGGTTTTACTCTGCTTTAGCCCTTCAGGCTGTGGTTTATGTAGGGACAGCCACGGTGCTGGCAGGAGGTGACTGGAGGGTGTGCATCCTTTGGTCCCTCCACCAGCTTTTTTGGGAAGAGGTGAATGTCTCCCATGAGCCCTCTGCTCCACATTTCCCCCTTGACCAGCTTTGCTCTTGCAGAGATCTCAGGCAACACGGATGACATCCCACTGGTGCGCTGGCGGCAGCAGTGGCTGGAGAATGGCACGTTGCTCTTCCACATCCACCACCAAGACGGGGCCCCCAACCTGCCTGGCTTCGACCCCACAGAGGAACCCCAGACTGAGACGGCAGAGGAGGAGCTGAGGATCCTCCACATCTCTGTCATGGTAGGTGATGGGAAGGCAGCCCCTGTTTAGCTGTCCAGAAGCCTGTAGGAAATACAGTGGCTTTTGAAAAGCCATTTATTTCCCCATCTGGCTCCAGCTGCCCTAGGATGGGGAACTGTGCCCACCTTTGGGGTGGTTAGGATGCCCTGGGCACCTCTCTGAGTGGTGAATGCTAAGTGCCTTAACAGGCTGCTTCAAACCTCTCCCTTAGTTTGCATCACTTCGAAAATACATTTGCGGGGTGCCTTCACCCCTGGGGGTTCTGTGCTTTGAGGGTCTCAGCCACGTTAAGGCAGGGTTAATTCACACTGACTCGTCAGGAGCCCTGTGCCCGGTGCGTGGTGCCTGCTGCCCTCTGCCCTGACGCACAGCGGGTGTCACGGTGCCACCAGGCACTGCCACCACCACTTCTGTCAGCGCCGCAGCCCCGTGGCCGTGCTTTCACAGCAAGAGCATCCCACGTGTCGAGGTTGCACAGCAATACTCCCCCACCCAGACAGGCAGAGACAAGGTTTTGATGGCAGAGAAAGGACAGATCTGTATGTTGGAGGAAGATCTGTGGTGTGTTGGTTGTTTTGGGGTTTTTTTTGTTACGTTGGAAAAAATTTGAAGAATCCTGCAATTTTTGTGCCACTTGGAGGATAATTAGCCAGAGCCAACGTGTTGCCGAGGCTGCAAACAGGCTGTTCAGTGGTGTCTACCCTAATAAGAGCTTCAATTGCTCTTCCAGATTGCAGCCCCAGGCCAGGTTTCTCATCCATCATTTGTGCTTGATTAGTCTGAGGGGAAAAAAATCGTTTGCAAAGCCACTCCCAAAAACATCTTGCACCATTTTTTTGTTTTGCTGTCCGTTCCCAGCTGCTCCTAAGAGGGTGCATCACCCCTGGAGAGGCTGGCCCCAGCGTGGTCTTGGTCTTCTTGGGCACTGCTGAATCCCAAGATCGAGGCAGAAGTGCCTGGATCAAGGCTTGGTATCGAGCTGATGGAAAGGATGCCTGCAGCTCACTGCTGTTGTACCAAAACGTGCAAGTACAGGTTGAGCCCTCCTCTGCCCCTTTTTCCCCGTCACTCTCAGCTCTGCTCTGACAGCATCCTCACTCCCTGACAAATGGAGGTTGGCTTTTGTGCCAGGAGTCAGGATCACGTGGAGTTCTCAAGGCTGGTTTTCTTTCTTTGCTGTGTGGTTGCCAAGAGTGAAGTGTGAGCGAGGGGTTGTATCCATCGGGACCAAGGTCTGCTCGTGGGCCGGGCGAGGAGCGCTCCCACACCCATCCAGTGCAGGGCTCCTCTCACACGGGTGCTGGACTGGGGGCAATGGGACAGAACAGGATTTCTGTGCTTCTGCGGAGGGAAAACAGGGGTCTGAGGTGGTGCCCTGACCCTCTCCAACAGGCAGTGGGTGGGGAAGACTTCAGTTCCAGCTTTCATCCTCCTCTCAGAGCCTCTTGAAATCTCAAGAGTCCACAGGCTGCTTTTCTCAGGGGTAGTCTGAGCTCTCAGACTATCGGGGCAGAAGAAATTCAGCTCCAATGAAATAATAAGTCTCTTTTGTAAACCCACAGCCACTGTCTGGAAAAAAATGAGCATCCACCAGATTCGAGCTCTGGCTTGGTCTCTCCTGTTCACCAGCACAGGCGTGTGGCAGAGCTCGCTGGTGTTTGGGGGATTTAATGCGCATACAGAGGGTGACGGAGAGCCAGAAATGCCCTGGTATTCCTCCTACCTGCTTGTCACCCCATCTGCAGGTGGGCTGTCCCTAGGGTGATGGAGAGCCGTGACAGAGGAGGCCATCTCTGGTGGGGATGGGGACAGTCCCCACGTATTTATGGATCACAGGAACTCATAGGGATTGGAGCATGATACAGAAATAGGCTCTCACTTCACCACTAAAAAATTCTGCATGACTACACCGGCGCTTTATACAAAGGCACGCAGTGATGGAATTGGACTGATACAGAGGAGATTTAGATTAGATATTGGGAAGAAATTCTTCCCTGTGAGGGTGCTGAGGCCCTGGCACAGGGTGCCCAGAGCAGCTGTGGCTGCCCCATCCCTGGAAGTGTCCAAGGCCAGATTGGACAGGGCTTGGAGCAACCTGGGATAGTGAAAGATGTCCCTGCCTTTGGCATGGGGGTTGGAATGAGGTGAATTTTAAGGTCCCTTCCAAGCAAAACCATTGTAGTATTCTGTGATTTCTCTGATCCAGGGCCAGTTTTCAGCCCCAGCAAGATTTTCTGACTTCCTGGCTGTAGGCTGCTGGCCAGAAAGATGCCAGCCAGCTCCTCCTCTTCTGCAGGACTGCTGGTCTCCTTAATCACTGGAGTTTGTTTCCTCTTTCTTTCTTTTTCTTTTTTGTTTTTGTTTTTAAAGAAAGTTGGGAAGAAGGCTGGGAGGGTGCATCACAGCTCCATTATTCTGGAAATGAAAGTGGGTTAAACTGTAATGGCCATTAAACCTCCTTTTCCAGCTGCCTCTCCTGCTTCTCATTCAAAAATTCCCTTAATGTTTTATCCTAATGGAGCAGATTATTACTATTATTTTATTTTCTCAAGATCACCTGTTGCATAGGAAAGAGCAGGGAGACCGAAGCTGTGGATGGACTCTGAGCTCTTAGCATGCTTTTTGTTGTTATTATTGTTATTATTCGTGGCAGATTGTGCGTAAAGGGCCAGTTTGGGGCTTTCATCTCACCTCCCTCTCTCTGCGTACAGTGACGTCTTGCAGGAGGGTGATCCTGGGGATAGTGGCAGGGTGGCAGGGCCAGGTGCTGTTTTGGGGTCCGTCCCTGTGGGACAGGAGCTTTTTCAGCCTCTTTCCCCCAAGATGTTCCCCAAACAACACGTCAGTCATCTGCCTGGCTCAAGCCTTGATCTCTTTTAATCTGTGCTGCAATTTCTGCCGGATACCCTGGGAAAATCTCCCAAGATTGAGAGTGACAGCACTGAAACCGGTTGGAAATGGGTCAGAAGAAGTTGCCCGTAGGAGCATTTGCCCGGAATAAAGCTGATCTCTGTTTTCAAAGGCGGGAGAGTGAAACGAAACACGCTTTGCTTTAAATGCTGCTTTTTCATGCCTCGGTGGCAACTTCAAACGTGGAGGCCCGAGGGAGCCCTTGGCCAGCACTGGGTGCTCCCGGTGCCGGCACACTCTCGGTGTGACCAGGCTCCCCACGCCTTTGCTTTGGCCACCCTGGAGCACACCTGGGGTGTTTGTGTCCCAGGGGGTGGCCGGTGGCGCTCCCCGGCTGATCCCTGCTCGCGTTGGTGCCCGCAGGGAGGGATGATCGCCCTGCTGCTCTCCATCCTCTGCCTGGTGATGATCCTCTACACGCGCCGGCGGTGGTGCAAGCGGCGCCGCGTGCCGCAGCCCCAGAAGAGCGCCAGCGCCGAGGCGGCCAACGAGATCCACTACATCCCGTCGGTGCTGATCGGGGGCCACGGGCGGGAGAGCCTGCGCAACGCCCGCGTGCAGGGCCACAACTCCAGCGGCACGCTCAGCATCCGCGAGACCCCCATCCTGGACGGCTACGAGTACGACATCACCGACCTGCGGCACCACCTCCAGCGCGAGTGCATGAACGGCGGCGAGGACTTCGCCAGCCAGGTCACCCGCACCCTGGACTCGCTGCAGGGCTGCAATGAGAAGGCCGGCATGGACCTCACACCAGGTGGGCACGGGCTGAGCTGGGTCCTCTCCAACTTGTCTTCTCTCCACAGTTCCATGCACGTGTTTTCTTTCGAGTGTTTTTCCCGTTTCTCTGGGTTTTCGTCGGGTGTGAGATGTTGGCGGTCCCCTGAAGGCACTTCCATTGCTGGGAGACCTTGCAGCCAGTTGAGAGCAGTCCCTGCCGAGCGGGACGTGGCTGGGACAATGCGGCTTTGTGGGGAAAGGCTGTGGTTCTCGTGGCCTGACAGAGAACCAGAATGGGGTTCCCTCCGTGCTATCCCATCGTGACCCCCAAACTTCCCTCCTGTATCCCCACATTTCTGGTGTCTTCTTCAGGTGAGGTTTTTAGCAGCAAAATTATACTTGCCATCAGGATGATTAGGAGTTAATGCTGCCTTCTGATCGCCAGCAGGGATTGTTTGAGGCTTGTAACAAACCTGTTCTTTGGCCATGTCACTAACTGAGCCATCCAACTAGAGCCTTCTCAACTGAGACATAGTTTGGGAAGATCATGGTGTGGTGCCTAAAGCTCTCCTGCATATGAAGAAGTGCCCTGAGAGGCTGTGTTGATATCTCAGCTTTTGGCTGGTTTGGCGGAGGGGCCAGTCCTCTTCAGGATTGGAGTTGTTCGTGAGTGTGCACTGGGGGCAGCTCAGCTCGTTGGCTTCAGCACCTTGATCACCTCAGGATGATCTAGAGATGGATCCAAGGAAATCTTTCTCTCGCCTCCCTCCCTTTTAAAAACCTTTATCCCTGAAGTATTTTGCCTTCCATTCTTCCTGCTCAGGGAGTGATAACGCCAAGCTGTCCCTGATGAACAAGTACAAGGACAACATCATTGCCACCAGCCCCGTGGACTCGAACCACCAGCAGGCCACGCTGCTGTCCCACACCTCCAGCAGCCAGCGCAAGCGCATCAACAACAAAGCGCGAGGTAGGGCGGTCCCTGGGGTGGATGGGGTGCCTTGGGCTTCCACCCACCCACGTTCCAGCAACCCACCCTCTCCTGGGGTGGGGAAACAGGACCAGAGCTGGGCGAGAGCATGGAAAAGAGGGTTTGGCTGGGGGGAGCAGAAAACGTGGTGCCTGCAAGGATGCAAATGATGTTGGGCCGGTTGCTTACAAAGATGCAGAGGGTGTTTGCCCCAGCAAGTATTTCAGGATACTGGCACAGCCATGGGGGAAAGCTGCAAGGTAACCCATGGCAGGGGGGGTCTGGCTGTGTGTGGTAGGAAGGGGAACAGATGCTGTCCCTGCTGCACCTGGCAGATGGGGCTTTTGCTCTTTAGGGCAAGGCTTTCCCTGAAGGGTGATGTAGGATGCCAAGGTTTGGGGTGGCACGGTGCCAACCCCTCCGTGACTACACTCAGTGTCCCCTGCAGCTGGCTCAGCGTTTCTCAACCCCGAGGGGGACTCGGGGACAGAGGCAGACACCGATCCCCAGCTGACCTTCTACACGGACCCCTCGCGGAGCCGGAGGCGCAGCCGAGGTGGGTGACGAGCCATGACCCCTCTTGCCTTAATTTGCCGTTGCTTCCCTGGGTTTGGAGACTTTGCATTGGCAAAAAGATGGAAACCCGAGTGCAATCCCGGCTGCCGCAGGCAGGCAGGCAGGCACCAGTCCCTGCTCTGCAGCAGGCTGCTGCTGCTCTCCGGTGGAGCTTCTCAGCAGAGGATGAAATGTATTCTGATGTTTTGCGGGAGGCTGCTGCCGGGCACGGGTGTGTATTGATGAGTGACACGCTCCGAAGGCTGGCCCGTGCGTTCCCGTGCCGCCGCTCAGCACGGCGCCGCCGGGGTCCGCTCCAGCGCCGTGCACACGCCAGCTGTACGTGCACCAGGGGATGGGGCCGGCCTCGGGCCCCAGGCAGGAGTGCCCCACCGCCCTGCACCATCCCCCTGGGAGGTTTCCTCTTCCCAAGAGGGAAGCTGGTGTCTGTTTTCCCTCGTTGAGCCTCGTTTTCTGGATGATGCCTTGTTTTTCTGGGAGTGGCGAGACTGGGAGCCATCTCCTTTAGCTGGTGCTGGGAGGCTGATTCAGGCTTTGTCTCTAGCCAGTTTTTTTCCACTCAGCTTCTTCAGCTGGAAGATTAAAAGTCAAAGACCTCCATGCCCTGAGCAGTTAGGGCTCTCTAGTGCTTTTTCAAGAGCATCCACGAGCCTGTTGTCATGACAAAATTAACCCGAGTGAGGTGCCAAGAAGGAGTGGGGAAAACCAGGATACTGCATTTACCTTTTTTCCCCCTCCATATCTCTGCTCTGCTTTAAAGCTCTGCTGCTGCAAAGTTCTCAGCGTGCTGCAGTGCAGGGTGTGGGAGAGACAGGGCTCTGGGGGATCAGGAAGATCTTGGTCACAGCGGGGGAGAGGGATGGAGAGTCCCATGGCAAAGGCTGCTGCATGCTCTTCAAAGTCCCAAGTGACTCTGTTTGATTCGACTGATGCTGGATTTCCAGGGGGCTGGGCAGGGTCTCTGCATCCCGAGGTGCCCTGGCTGCGCCCGAAGATGTGCCCGGGCCCCGCGGGTGTCAGGTCTGACTGTGCTCCCGTGTTTTGCAGTGGGGTCCCCCCGGAGCCCTGTGAACAAGACCACGCTGACCCTCATCAGTGTGACGAGCTGTGTCATCAGCCTGGTCTGCTCCTCCCACATGAACTGCCCCTTGGTCGTCAAGATCACCCTCCACGTCCCTGAGCACCTGATCGCCGACGGTGAGCACCCCATGGTCGTACCCATTTCTTCCTGCCCCACTCTGTGAGGTTTAGTGGAGGAGAGGGGGGAATGATGGACAGGACGGGTGCAGGACAGAGGGACAGGCGTGGATGGAGGGCACCACTGTGGGACAGAGGGAATGGGTGTGGGATGGAGGGTGTGGGCACAGCACAGAGGGGCTGGGTGGAAGACAGAGGTGGCTGTTATGGGGTGGAGGGGGTGGGTCCATGACAGAGTGTGACTGGTGTGAGATGGAGACTACCATGTTGGGAGCAAGGGATGGAGCAGTACAGGATGGAGGAGATAGGCACAGGACAGGAGAGACAGACACAGGGTGGAGATGGCTGTTGTGGGACACGACGTGGTGCAGGATGGAGGGGGTGGGCATAGGGCCGAGGAGACTACTGGGGGTTGGAGGGGAATGGATATGGGATTAAATGGACCATCATGGGATGAAGGACATTGTGGGACAGAGGGATCAGACCTCAGTAGGGGACAAAGGGGAGGTGTGTGGGATGGAGATGGGACAGAGGGGAAAGGCACAGGATGGGGGGAGCTGTCATAGGATAGAGAAGACAGGTCTGGGATGGAGGGGGCTGTCATGGGGCAGAAAGGATGGGCACAGGACAGAGGATACCTTGTGGGACTGTCTCAGAATGGAGTGAATGGGCAGGCGATGGAGGGATCCATCACAGGGTGGGGGGGAAACATCACGGGATGGAGGGGTCCATTATGGGATGCAGGGGACCACTGTGGGGTGGAGGGTACAGCAGCAGGCTGCTGGCACTGACTCCCCGTGTCTCGGTGGCAGGAAGCCGGTTCATCCTGCTGGAAGGGAGCCAGCTGGATGCCAGTGACTGGCTGAACCCGGCACAGGTTGTCCTCTTCTCCCAGCAAAACTCCAGTGGGCCTTGGGCCCTGGACCTCTGCGCCCGGCGCCTCCTTGACCCCTGTGAGCACCAGTGTGACCCCGAGACTGGTAAGTGTTGGCGAGCTTGGGGTGGGTTTGTGAGCTCACCTCTGCCTCCTCAACCCAGCCGTGGTGGGAAGGTGCTCCCTCACCTTCTGCGAGCTCAGTCTGGAGCTGCCGGGTGCCCTGGGGTGGCTGCAGGCTGCGCTGGGCAGGGAAGCACATGGAAAGCCTTGCCGGGTGTGTTCTCCCACGCCCCTCACGTCCCTGTCTCCACAGGGGAATGTCTCTGCTATGAAGGTTACATGAAGGACCCTGTGCACAAGCACCTGTGCATCCGGAACGAGTGGGGGACGAACCAGGGGTGAGTGCCCAGGCTTGGAGGGTCCACAGCAGCGGAGTGGGGCTGTGGTAACTTCTTGGATGGCAGAGGTAGAGGCACCTCGGTGAATTGTAAGGTCAGCGCACGGCTGGGCTCTGCAGCAGGTCTGCGGGAGGCGAGGATTTCTGTTCTTTGAAATAATCAGGACTGATGTAGAAGAGGCCATTGTCACATTTTAGATGAACACCCCCTGGAGAAGATCGAAGTTGTTCCCCCCATCCCCGTGCACACTATCCTGGGCATCCTGCTCTTTGTGGGGCTTTCCTTCTGGGTGTGTGAGGCATCAGAGGAGGGCTGAGGTCGGGCTGAGGTCCCCATTGAAAGCTGGGAAAATGAGATGCTTTGATACTGTGGCTGAGGGAACAGAGGAGTCACCGTCTGCTCCAAGCTTCGCACCCCTGCAGGTGCTGAGGGAAATGTTTCTGGTGTTTCAGCAACAATTCGGTGGTGGATTCCAACAGTTCCCATCTCTCTGTGACCCCCAAGGGGGTGCTCCATCTGTCCCTCCACACTCATGGGTCTGTGACGTGCAGCTGGAATGGCTGGAGGTGGTGTGCAGAAAGCCAAGACACCCCCAAATTCAGAGGTCCCAAGTGCACCGGCACCTCCAAACCCTTCTTTCATCCCCTTAACCTCATCATGCCTCAGCTGGATCGGTGGTGGCCCTGCACGTGTCAGGATGCCCTCTCTGAAGCTGTTAGTCTTCAGGGAAGAGAAAAATCATCAAAGGCTGGGCTTGGTGTCCCCCCCTCCGTGTGGCCGTGCTGGGGGGTGGCAGCGCTGGGGGTGCTGGCCGGCGCCGCTGTGTCCCTCTGAGCTGGGGCCCTGGGGAGAGCACTGCTGCTCCGTCTGCAGCCCCCTCTCTGTTCTTCATCATTTTAAAGGCAATTTAGCAACTGAACCCAGCATGGAGCACCAGCTGTGTTGGATGGGTTGTTGCCCTGGGTGCCCTGAGCCAGGGTGATGCTCACGGCACAGGTGGCCCCGTGGTGCTGGGGATGTGCTGCGTGGTGTGGTGACAGTCCCCAAACCTCTGCGAGGTCTCCCAGATGGGGTAGGAAAGTACAGGCAGAAATCCAGCTCCTTGTCCTGTTTGTCCCTAGGGGCCAGTGTCCAGGAGGGATGTCCCCAGCTCCTCTGTGCTGTCTCGTGGGAGGCACTGAGCGATGGGCTGGGGCGTGTGGAGGGTGTTCCCCTGGCAGGGGTTTGCCTGTTTGGGGATGTGTTGTGTTCAGGAGCGTCTCACAGTGGGCTGGAAAGAGCCCACAGCCACCCACGACCACACGTGGCTTTGGTGCCAGCCTCTGCCTCCATCGGAGCAGTGTGCTGGGCCCACCACCTTGCCAAAAGCAAACTGGCAAATGCCTCTGTCCATCGAGGCTAGTAATAAAAATGGGTAAGTGTCGTGGAGAAACGTTTGTTTCCTTACCTCCTGCTTTCCCTTTGCTCCTGGGTGTGGATCTGCGGCTTCACACTCTTCCTCCATGCACACTGCTCTTCTCTAGCTTTTTCCTGATTTAGCTGCTTCACTTTCTTAAGGCAAAGTGGAGAAAAAGATGCTGCTTTCAGGTAAACTGGGAAAAAAATATAGATGGTAACCAGCAGGAGAGGAGCCAAGGGCAAGAAGGACCAGTACATTCCTGAAGCCCCCTGGACCTGTTTGCATCTCCTGACCCAGCTTTGGTCTCAGCAATGCCCACCTGAAAAGTGCTCAGGACCTCCTCTGTTCCTCTGGGGGATTTGGGGCTGCTTTTTTAGACCTGTCTCCAACGTGATGCTCCCACAGGAGCCTTCTCTCTGCTTTTTCTTCTGTGACAGGATGCATACCTGGCCAGGGTACATCTTGTCTTGTGTTTCTTCTTATATACCAGGGTTGGCTATGACAAATTGTGTGCAGCATTTCCAAAATATTTTTCTGTTTGGGGCGGAGGAACCTGGCAGTTCTCTTTTTCCCCGAGGTGCAACACAGCCCTAGACCATGGTGGGGCTGTCAAAGTCCTTCTGCCCTTCTCTGGGCTCTCGAGAAGGCTCCAATGCCTCAGTGTCACTGTCCTTAGAAACTCTCTCAAGCCACCTGAAACCAGGGTCATTTTGTGTTTCTTCCTTGAACTTGTCGGATTTTTGTTTCACAAAATGGTAGCAGCTGAAACCACACTTCACCATCCCCACCTGAAGCTTCCACTATTTTTAGGGGCTCTTGAAAGCATGTTCACACTAGGCATTGTGATGCTGAGGGCAGCTTGGTGTTTAATGAGAGTTTTTCTTCCTGTTCTGCTATCTGTTCCTGATGTCCAGGTGCTGCTTAGTGCAGCTCTGCCTGGAAGGGCTTGTGATGCTGGAGGTCTCTTCTACATGAACCTTTGGCCTCCACAAGGTCATGACTGTGATGAAGTCTCTCAAGCCTAGCAGAACCATCTTGTCAGAGCCTGTTTCGCTGAATAACTTGTAGCTGTAAGCTGGTATTTATGTTTTTTGGGGTGGAGGTTGAGCTGCCATGCTCTTTTGTTGGACTCACCAGCTCACTCCCAGCTCCAGCCCAACCAGGTGGCCTGCAGACTCACCTGAAAGAGATGTCCGCAAATCTTCTGCTCTCTCCTCATCCCAAGGTGAGATCAGCTGTGCCTGAATCATTTCTGACCACTGTCTAATATGCTCTGAGCCCTCCAATACTGGAGTGATGTTCTGCCTCCACGGGTCAGTCCCTAGAGAAACCACATCGGCTCTTGGTCAGCAAAGCAGGATTTACCAAATCCCTTGGCAAACTTGGGAGTGATGTGTTCTGGATATGACCTCTTCTGTTTCCCCAGGGTAGCCTTTTCATCTGAAAACTCATTTCAACCCTTTGGTTTAGTTCGTTTTGCCGTTGGTTTGTTTTTATTTACAGTGATGACAAGTTGACTCGGTGTCTGTTCACTCAGGGGCATCTAATTTTGCTCATGAAGGCGAGCTCATCTTTGTACTTCCTTGGTGATGGCAGTGAGAAGCTTTTCGTGGTGTGTGTATTTTGGGTACCAGACTGAGATCCACGCCTCCGCACTGCATCTTTTACCCAACGTGTCCGGACCCTAAATCTTCTGCAGTTTTTCCAAAACTCAGATCTTTTTGATCATGGGTAGGAGATACATTTGATCAGCTGCTTTTTTTTTCTTTTTTTTTTTTTTCTTTTGGTGTGTGTGTGCTGCTCTTCAGCTGTTTTAAACAAATCTGTCTGGTGCTGTTTGTGTGTTCACAGTCTGTCTCCCTGCTTTGATATGCATTGTTAATTAGCTGCTTTTCGGCTCTTACTCTAAGGTTTCCTGAGTGGGATGCAGTTTCTAGCAGTCCTACCAGCCCTGCTTCATCTCTGCTCATCAAACCAAATTTCTGTGGTTCTTTTTGCGGTATAACTTGGACAAAAATCAAATCAGCTCATTCTGTCTTTAGTTAATAAACTTTTACCTGCCTGCATTTGTACTTTTTCATCCCAGCCCTTAGATCCATCACCTTGCTTTCCCCTCCCCACGTGCAGTTCCCTGGGTGCCCTTTTCAGCCTCCTGCGTTGAGATTTAAGGTGCTCTGCACTTAAGGAGCTCTTATCAAAGTGCTCTTTCAACTTGTAATGGGCTTCACCCTGGTCTGGGGAGGTTTTAAGCCAGTTTGAGGAGATATGGTGAACATGTCAGGCTGGGTGCTCTCGTCCTGCTGTAACAGCTGGCAAACTGTCCCACCCCAGTCCTGCTCCCCTGCCCGCAGCTTTGCAGATGTTTTTTCCAGCACAGGACCCGAATTAGAGCATCAGCCTGTGCCCTGCTCACCCAGCTCTCCTCCCCATCCCGCCTGTTCTGCACACAGATATCCCCATCCTGGCAGTGCACCTGCTCCTCCTATCCCATTCCCACTCATCATCCACTCCCCATCCCACAGAAGAGCGAGGGACACACTGAAGTGACAAGGACAGCACTTTTCCTGCTTAAAGTCTTCTTTTTTTCTCTTTCTTTTTTTTTCTCTTTCTTTTTTTTTCCCCCCCCCCCTTTTTCTATCTTTTTTTTTTTCCCTCGCCTCTCTCCATCCCCTGCTGTGTGCCTCGGCTTTGCAAGCCGAAGGACAGCCTGATAAAAAGCTCCTCGTTCTTTCAGATCCTTTTCACCAAACCACCCATCCGCCTCCTCCTCCCGCCTCTTTCTCCTCACAGATTTACGGGCAGCCCAGGGAGAAAGTGCCGGCATTAGCATTTTTAATAAAGAGCTGCTTGC
>VZTE01002679.1:107292-135576 GCA_013397775.1 Eulacestoma nigropectus
GGGAGAGGCATCGGCAGCTGAAACCCGAGCAAAGCTGTTGCAAAGCAAAGGAAACTGGGGAGGAGCCGCGATGGCCCTCGGTGCTCGTGTGACATCTGCTCTCTGCTCTTCTGCCATCAGGGTCTGGGTGCTGGGTCTATCTAAAAAAAACCAAAATAGAAAGAAAAATAACTGATGTTGTACAATCTATAACAAGACCCCGGCGCTGGCTCTTCATGGGTCCCTGCTTTGGGGTCCTGGCGTGCAGGAGGGGTGCAGGTGCCATGGGGATGCTCTGGTCTGTTCACCCTGGGCCTGAGCTCCTGAGCTGCCGGGCAAGGGGTGGGGTAGGACCTTGTTATGAATGGATGATGTGAGTTTAAGTAAGTCTCTGCCTTTTGCCCAAGCCTCTGGCAGTAGCTTTATTGAGGTGGCCAGCACCCCAAGACCCACTCTATTCCCAAGTTCTTTAATAATGGACGATTTGGTCTATTACAGAACGAATTATTTATTTAATAGCGCAAAACTAACAGACCTAAGACTTAAAACAGACTATTGCTACGCAGTCACGCTGCAGTCACACTCCCGTGCAGCAGCTTCTTGTGCCTTCTGCAGAGACCCTCTCCTGCGGCCCCTCCAGCCTCTTGCCAGCTCCCCTCAAACCAGCTGCTCCAGGTTAGCTCCTGGTGGTCACATCCTGCCAGCGCTGGGCTTATTCCTCATCCCACCCATCTTGTTTGGAGGAGTTCTGCAGGCAGTGAGGACAAGCTGGAGCACAGTTCTTGATGCTGGAAGTCAGTCTGGCCTCATCCTCTGGGGCTGCAGTTGAAGCATGGCTGGAGCCCTGTTAAGCTGGTTCAAAGCACCACCAGCAGTGCCAGGTTTGGAGGGCTTAGCAGGTCTTTTGTGAGCTTCTATTCAAGCCCAGATGTGGAGCAAAGCATCCAGCTAATGGTCCATCTGGAAAAGCCAAGAGGCTTCAGATCATCCTGGGGGTGCACTGGCAGCACTTTGGCCTTGGGAACTTGCTGACTGAGCGTGGGGACTTTGCTGGTTCTCAGGTGCCCTGGTAATCCCCCATTTTGTTGTTTCAGATGCCTGCCTGAGTGCCAAGGCTTGCAGGGAGCTGAGAGCTGTCATTTCTGGCCCATTTAATCCAACCTGATCAGCTGCAGAGCTGCTGATCAGTCCCACTTTTCTCTGTGAGCTCTGAAGACCATGCAACCAGAATGCCCACCAAGAACAACCCAAACCAGAGCAGCGAGGTGCCTGCAGTGATCGCAGAAAGCTGGGAGGGAGGCATCTGTGTGGGGAGGGACACATCCATGTGGAGAGGGACACATCCACGTGGGGAGGGAGGCAGCCATGCGGGGACACACACAGAGGAAGGAGGAGGTTGAACAGTGGCAGAGGCACCAGGGGCAAAAGGCAACCGTGGGGGAGGCAAGGTGTGCCTGGGGGAGGAAATGCTGCCCTGTCCTCTGCAGCAGAAGGCACAAGTCAGCAAGAGTGCATGGGTGGAAATATCAGTGCTGAGCTCCTGGGGAGCTGCCTTGGAGATGAGGATTGTTGCTGTTGTACCGGGGACGGAGAGAAACGAAGCAGGCAGATTTCAGGAAAAGCGGAATTAATTATTTATTTACAGACCGGTCTATATCCTCTAGGTCGCTTGGATGGCATAAGGTCATTGGTTCTTTGACCATCCACCTCTCAGGATGACTGGCTAGATTTTACAACACCCATTCTAAAACAATTCTTCAGTTAACCATAACAATATCACAAATCATCTTGCACCTGCAAGATAAAGAAGTTAGTTTACAGAAACCTCCCACTGTTTCTCAGCCAGCATCCGTGCGAAAGTCTTTGCTTTCACACGGACACTGACAGAGAGCTGGAAAATCTGTCTGCAACCAAACTTTCAGCATCCACAGAGGATGAGTGAGTGTCTCTCGTGGAGCCGGAGCTCTTGTATGGAGGACGTGTCAGGGCCTTTCTGCAGAAGGTCCATGTCCTCGCAGACCCAGTGGTGCCTGGCAACACTGACTGTCCCTTGCCATGTAGGGATGTAGCTAAAGGCTGAACATTGCATTTAAGGGGCTTTTTTTTCACCCCAAGTAAGAGAAAAGTGCGGCAGGCTGGGGAGAAGCCACACAGTCCCTTCCTGGAGCACAGAAACCTCTTCCCTGGATCAAAGCCATCATCACTTTTTAGGAGGGCATGTAGGCCTAGGACCCGGGGTAATGGGTTCCAACTGACAGAGGGCAGGTTTGATTAGATATTAGGATGAAATTCTTCACTGTGAGGGTGGTGAGGCCCTGGCACAGGGTGCCCAGAGAAGCTGTGGCTGCCCCATCCCTGGAAGTGTCCAAGGCCAGGCTGGATGGAGCTTGGAGCAACCTGGGATAGTGGAAGGGGGGTGGAATGAGATGGTCTTTAAAGTCCCTTTCAACCCTGGCCGTTCTGGGGCTCTATGATTACAAGAGTTTTAGCCACATTTGGAAATTGCATCCTGGGTGGACACAACATGGCCTTGGGTGCTGATTTCAATCTCCCAGGTGAGTCCAAACACACTGGCTTGACGTGCCACCAGGCAGAGCTCTGGCAGTCACACGTCAGTGCACGTGCCCCAGCGCTGAGCTCTGCTGCAAGCCAAGAGCAGCTTTCCACAGCCACTTTGCCACCCGAGCTGATGGGGAGCAACACCTCGCTCTATGCAGCCTCTGCTTTTGTTCCCGGCCCAACGTGCTCCTCAGGAGCGAGAATAAAACCCATCTGTGGGAGCACTGGGAGGTGGAGGCGTGAAGCGTTCGAGGTGTTGGTGAGACACAAGGAGCACATCTCTTTCTGGCCGAAGCTGACCTCATTCAAGGCAATCGGATCTGTGGGCTGAGCGTAATCCCCGGCTCCCAGCTGACTGGACAGGAGAACGGCATTGTATCCCAACGAAGAAATGAGAAGGCGTGCTGTAATCCTGCAGCTGGGATTTCTTTATTATTATTATTATTATTGTCCTTGCAGAAATAACTTCAGATTAGAAATTAAAGTGCTCGTGCAGGAGAGCTGTAAGTGCCTCTAGAGAAAATCCCTGGGCTTGTCACTGGCACCTGACACTCTGACTCTGAATTTTAGCAGCGGTGATGCAATGGGATGGAAAATCTCCTTCTCTCCCCAGCTCTGAGTTCTTGCAAAGGGGATTTGGAGTTTTAGGGTTTGGGAGCAGGGTTCATGTTGCCTGGTTCAGAGCCCGCCATGGTTGGGTCTCCTGTCAGGCTCGCTCTGCAAGTGGCAGTGTGCCAGCAGGGCTGTGCTGCTGGGGGTTCATGTCCCAAAGGTGTCGTGGCCACGGGTGTCCCACTGACAGGCACCGGCCTCCGAATCTTAGCGGCTCATCGCTCATCACCCTGTGCTATCCACCACAGCAGGGATGGAGGGGATGGGGCCATCAGCTCTCCTGCCTCCTACTTGGCTCCAAGCTCCCACCTCGTCTTCCAGTCCCCTTTGCAAAGTTCCCCCCCCGGGGCAATGAAACACGAGGGTAATAAGGCAGGTGGTGACGCTGCGGTCCCAGGCTTGATGTGCTCCCTGGCAAAAGCCTCACAGAGAGAGGGTCCAGCTGTGGTTTGGTTTTCTTTTTGCAATTCAGTAGCCGTGATGCAAATCCCTAAAACAGGACCAGGCAGGTGGTACAAAGCATGAAGGGATGTGGGGATGGCTGGAGTGCACCGTACCCCAAAGTAACAGATGCAATACACCACTGGCCCATTGGCAGCTTGGGGCTGGGATGAGAATCTGATGTTGTAGGGACCCCAAAATGAAGATCTCGGATCTGAGGCTATTGTATCCCATTGTCTGGCTTGGTTTGAGCCATCCTACCCTAGGACCCTTCTGCATGTGAGGTGGGGGCTAAGCAGGGGAAGCATTTTGGGCTGTGAGCAGCAGTGGGGACTCGATGCTGGTGTGATGCTCCTGGGTTTCCTTTCCAGGCCTTGGCCTTACACCATCTTCCAGCGTGGCTTTGACTTGGTGCTGGGCGAGCAGCCCTCTGACAAGATTTTTCGGTAAGTGGTGAAGGCAACCTGCTCAGCACATTTTGGGGCTTAAATACGACTCAGGTGGGTAGCCCAGCTGGCAGGGCTGAGCACAGCTGTCCTGTGCCCCCTCCTGGGGACATGCGAGCATGGCTGGGGAGATCCCCCTGCAGCTGCCATGTGGGTGCTGGATACCCAGCAGCCAGCTCCTCCTCTCTGTTCATGTTCTCTCCTCTGAGAGTTCAGTTTTCAGCTCTGAAGGAGGTTTCTACAGAAAATGAAAGTGCCTTTTTTTTTTTTAATTACTTAAGTTACACGCCATTTTTGGGAATCATTGGGTGTATTCGGAGGAGCCACCCCACTTTACCCTGCCCACACACCTTAGTTTGGGCTGGCATCCCTGCAGGGCAGCAGGGAGGCTCAGGGGCTTGGTTTTGGGCAGAGACAACCTTCCAGGCTCAGCATTTCCCCCTGTGCCCTGCTCTCCCTGGCAGGTTCACCTACACCTTGGGGGAGGGCATGTGGCTGCCCCTGAGCAAGAGCTTCGTCATCCCACCGGCTGAGCTGGCCATCAACCCCTCAGCCAAGTGCAAGACTGACATGACAGTGATGGAGGATGCAGTGGAGGTCAGGTAGGTGCCACGGCAGGGTGAGGGAGTTCAGGAGGGCTTTCAGCAAATAGAGCTGGGGTCCCCATCCTGCGTTCTGCAGCTGGAGATGAGTACACCCATTAACCTGCCCCTGTTTAGTACCTGCAAAGTTGAGCCTTTGGCAGTATTCCTCCTCATCTCAGTAGGTCCTGCACCCTTCTAAAAGCTTGGCTGCCATCCAGTTCACTGGCGGCCCGAGGAAAACCTGAGCTCTGGAAAAACCCACGCAGCAGCCACGGTCATGCATGCACCCACAGCATCTCGTCAAAGCAGTGACACATCTCCTCTTCCTCTTCCTCACAGGGAAGAGCTGATGACCTCGTCCTCCTTCGACAGCCTGGAGGTCCTTCTCGACTCCTTTGGCCCTGTTCGTGACTGCTCCCGGGACAACGGGGGCTGCAGCAAGAACTTCCGCTGCATCTCGGACCGCAAGCTGGACTCCACGGGCTGTGTGGTGCGTGGCCCCCGGGGACCTGCGAATCTCCCTTGCTGTGAGCAAGGAAGGGGGGCCCAGAAAGGGAATCCTTCCTCCCTTACTGTCACCTCGGGGTGGATGTTTCGAGGTGGATTTTGTAGCAGGAAGATGTTTTTGGGCTGGCGTCTCCTCTGTTGCTGCACACATACACACACACACATGCACGAGGCAGTAAGAGTCCATCTGTTTGTTGGCTCTGTGGGAGGCTCCATATCACTCCCATGTGTGCCCTGTCACCACCACAGCTGCTCTGCCCCAAATCTGTGGGGCTGGGGTGCGCTGCTGCGGTGTCACCAGCGCTGGGCATTGGGGTGACGAGGCTGTGAGTGTGGGACAGGCAGTGGGTTTGGAAGGGGCAGCGCTGCTTTGTCGGTCACTGGAGCTGGGTTGCTGCAGAGTGGGGTAGATACCAGCACATTGCCTTGGTGGGGGATGGCTTGGAGGGCTCCCACCTCAGGGGGTACTCTCCTGAGGGCTGCAAAGAGGCTTTGCTGCAGGAGGAATATCTGCAGCCGTGGTTGGTGCTGCTGCTGTCCTTCCTGCAGCCCCTGGGCGCTGCTCAGGCTGCAGTGTCCAGTGGAGAGCAATGCCGGAGCCCTGCCCTCCACCTCAGCCCCAGAGACAGATTTCTTCCCAGGGTTTTTCACCTCTTGCTTCCCCCACCCCGCTAGTGCCCGACGGGGCTGAGCCCCATGAAGGACGGCACGGGCTGCTATGACCGTCACGTCGGCGTGGACTGCTCCGATGGCTTCAACGGGGGCTGCGAGCAGCTGTGCCTGCAGCAGATGGTCCCCCTGCCCGAAGACCCCCTGCTCTACAACATCCTCATGTTCTGTGGGTGAGTGACCCATCACCTCCCTGGCCACGGGGACACCCCCAAGGCGCTGCTGTCCATTGCTGCTGCCACCCTGAGCTTGTAGGGTTGGCATGGAGGGGGTCTCCTCTGGTCCTGTGGCCGTGCCCTCTGTGGGGGGCTGTGGCTGACAGTGGGCCTCGTGCCGGCTTCCCAGGTGCATCGAGGACTACAAGCTGGGCACGGATGGGCGGTCGTGCCAGCTGATCTCGGAGTCGTGCCCTGAGGTGGGGGACTGCGGCGAGCCCCGCGAGCTGCCCATGAACCAGACGCTCTTCGGGGAGATCTTCTACGGCTACAACAACCACTCCAAGGAGGTGGCCCCGGGGCAGGTGCTCAAAGGGACGTTCAGGTGAGTTGCAGACGTGGGGAGGGGACCCCAGCAGGCTCAGGCCTCACTGTCCTCTCCACGAAGAAGGCGTGGGGAGGAGCCTGGGGCTGCACCTCAGCAGACTGCCTGGTCCATCCGTGTCTGGCTTCGCCTTGCAGAAGATGGAGGGGCTGGTGGGGAGGGAGCATCCGACACTTTCCATCAAGAGCAGACATCTTTGTGCCTGAAGGAAAGGAGGAGTGACAGGTGTTTTGGGATGGGTCACTTGCTGGTGGGGATGATCCCAGTCATTTCTGCTGTGTTCCAACCTTGCTCTTCTCTCTGCAATCCACTTCCAGGCAGAACAACTTTGCCCGGGGCCTGGAGCAGCAGCTGCCGGATGGGCTGGTGGTGGCCACAGTGCCCTTGGAGAACCAGTGCCAAGAGGAGCTCTCTGACCCCACGCCTGACCCTGAGTTCCTCACCGGTGAGTGAGTCCAGCTGGATCCACATCTCTCCCAGTGAGGCAGCTGCCAGCATGTCCAGCTTCAGCACCTGAACCTCCCACAGGATATATGTACCGTGGGATGTATCTAGTCTGGCTTCAGCATCCCATGCTCAGCTGCGCGTAGAGGAACCAGCAGCTTAAGAGGAAGGCATTAAAAATGAAGGAGAGGCAAAGGCTGTAAATTAATTGTGGGGTGTAAAAGCTCGAGCATCCATCAAATATTTGGGGCATTTGCAAAAGGATTTTTCTCTTTTTTTTTTTTTTTTTTTTTTGAAGGCAAAAAGAGTTTTCCAACTAGCTTTGATTTCTTTGCTGATGTAATGAAGCATTCAAAGCCCAGGGCCACCAAACCGAAATGTTTTGGTTTGCTGTGCCCGAGCATCATGGGCCATGAGTGGTAGGTTACCATGGGTTCCCACACAGCCTTCAAGGATTTGCCTCTTTTCCAAGTTGCCAGCACCCATAAATAGCCTTTGTTTCCTTGATGTTTGTTGCTGTTGGCTGAAATGGCCCAGACATCGAGGAGCTACTAAGCACAGGACGTGGCTAGTAAGGTGTTTTGGTCTCATACGAGACCTTGTGCATTCCCCTTGTCTGGCAGAGCTTCCAGGAGGATTTTGGGGAGCACCCATGGACTGTATCCAGGGTCTGGTGGATGCTGGTTGCCCTGACAGGGTGCATGGCAGTGAAGGTGTGGGTGCAGGCAGATTCAGCAGGGAGGAGGGTGCCGGTGGGTCTTGGGGGGCTGAGCTTCCCCAAGAGAGCTGGATGGGTGGGTCACTCCTGCTTCCCTGGGGATGCTCAACCCTGCCTGGAGGTGCTGGAGGACACCTGCCTCCCAGTGGGGCTCTCCTGCCTGTGATGTGGTTACATGGATGTGAGGAAGGCACTGCCACCACAGCCCCAGCATCACAGCAGTGTCAGTGGGGCTGGGACTTCACTGGCAATTAGGCTGGGGAGGTAAAAGCCAGTAAATTATCCTATTCATTTCCCACTGCTCTGCTGGCTTTGTGGCTGATTGAGGGGGGGAAAAAAAAAGGGGAAAAAAAAGGAAAAGAAGTAAAATATTCTCTGCTCGTCAGAAGCAGATCTGGATATCGCTGTGAATACACGAGAGGCAGAGCTGCTGAGTAAGGAAGGGCTGTTTTTTCATAAACACTTTGCGGGCAAGAGCAAGGCTTTGAAGCTGTCGGCAGCAGCCAGCACTGAAGAGAGAGGCGCTGGAAGGCAAAGGATCTTATCCTGCTTCTTCTCTGCCTTCAGTTCTTGTTCAGAGGGGGGATGCCCGCTGCCATCCTCCTGAACTCCTGCTGGGTGCCTGTTTAGCATCAGAGCTTGCCGAGCCGAGGCGTGATGTGCTGGCTGCGCAGCACGGAGCTGCGAGGGAGGAGGTGGCCTGTCCCAGCATCCTGCTGTGGCTCTCTGGGGGTGCTCTGCTCGCCGAACTCAGAGCCGTGAGCACCCTTCAGTTCCCTTGCTGGGGCTTTGTCTGAGGCTCGGTGGCCTCTCTCTCCCTCTGCTCATGGAAGCTGAGCTGCCACGGGCCTTGGGCAGGAGTAAGTGGCCACCCAGCCCGGGTCTCCGTGAATTTCTGGCTTCTGTAACTCACAGCTAAATGGCTGAAAAACAGGATGTCTTTGAAAGAGAAGGACAAGCCCTGGGTCCTGTTCAGCCCCAGCATTGCCATGATGTCCTGAGGGAACATTAGCATCAACAGGCGAGCGATTTCCCCGTCCATCTGTTGCCCACTCAGCTCAGTCCCGGCCGAAGGGGACCCAGGGCCTCTTGGCCGGTCGCGCTTGGGCACGCGTGGCGTGACGGTGACCGCTCCCAGGCCTGCAAACAGCTCATTAAATAGCGCAGCTCTCATTAGTGAAATAATTAGCACACCTGGGCATGCCGTGGGAGTGGGCACTGGGAAGGAAGCAGGAGGGGTGCAGGAGGAGGCTCATTATCTCCCAGCGCAGAGCCCCGGACGGCAGGATGAAACAAGCCTACGTGTTTTCCTTCAAAGCCGTCATTTTAATTGCTGGGGAGCACCTGACCCTCAGCTCTGAATGCCTCCCTGGGGGCATGTGGTGTGTACACAACCCTTTTCCCTGGCTTCTTCCCACCTTGCTGGCTGTGCTGCCCCAGGCACGAAGAGCTGCAGCCATGCCCATGGTGAGGTATGGCTAGGCAGTGGCACTGAGTCCCTGTGCCCTTTCTCTGGCAGGGATGGTGAACTTCAGCGAGGTGTCCGGCTACCCCCTCCTGCAGCACTGGAAGGTGCAGTCCGTCATGTACCATGTCCGGCTCAACCAGATGACCATCTCCCAGTGTAAGTGTGCAGGGACAGGGGGAATGAGGGGAGAAAGGACGGCGAGAGGTGACATAGCCTTCTGCTGGCAGGTGATGGGCTCAAAGGCTGGTTGCCCATCACAAGTGTGTAGGGAGGTGGCAAGGGCTTGGTGGGCTCTGGGAAATGAGCATCTCCTCCATCTCCTTCCCAGCCTTCAGCAATGCACTCCACTCTCTGGATGGAGCCACCTCCCGTGGAGATTTCGTGGCGCTGCTGGACCAGTTTGGCAACCACTACATCCAGGAGGCAGTGTACGGCTTCGAGGAGTCCTGCTCCATCTGGTATCCCAACAGGCAGGTCCAGCGGCAGCTCTGGCTGGAGTATGAGGACATCAGCAAAGGTAGGAGCCCTGCTTACCCTTGGGAAGGGTACTCATAGCCACCCCATGCGAGTGGGAAGCGGGGTTTGCTTTTGGCACAGCAAGGAAATTGCCCAGCCTGTGCCAGGACTGCGTCCCATGTCTCACTTACACCCTGCTCTCACACCCTTTGGAGCCGAAGGATTCCCATGGGTTGCAGCAGGCACTGGTCCAGGCCAAAAAGAAAGATCAATACCCACAGCCCCAGGGAGATGGAAAACAAGTGCACCAATCCCACCGAGCCGTCCTGCCTCAGTCTGGACTTAACTGTGGTCTTTAATCTTGTTCTTTCCTTCCTTTTGTCTCTGCCATATCTACTCTCTTCTGCTTGCATCCCGCAGCCAGACTTTTCTCCCTCGGATGTGTTTCCTTCTCCCAGGCTGTCAGTGCTGTGCTTTTAGTGCCTGGGCACCAGTTAGGATCTGGGAGGTTCCTCGTGGTGCAGAGGGCATCTGGCACTGCTGCATCCCCTCGGGTGCCTGGGCTGCAGTGAGCTGTGAGGGATCCCCAGTGGAAGAGGAGGTGCCCGCTTGGAATGGCAGCTCTACAAAAGCTGAGGCAGCCTAACTCCTGCCTGCTGCCTTCTGTCCTCAGGACGGTGGCAACTTGGTCTAGTGGAAGGTGTCCCTGCCCATGGCAGGAGACTGGAATGAGATGGTCTCTAATGTCCTTCCCACTCCAAACTATTCTCAGATCCTGTGATTCTGCCATCTCTTGTGCTGGCCTCAGCAGAGCTGCCTGCAGCTGGGCATGGTGGGTTGCAGCATCCAGGCTCGGGCAGCAAACAAGAGCCAGCTCCCAAGCCTGGACACAGGGAATGCTGAGCAGAGCTGCTGCTTTTTAGATGATCTTGGTTTGCTGCTCCTGCCCAGGAATTCCCAGGTGCAAGCAGTGTGAGCTTGGAGCTCACAGGCACCATGACAGACACATCATTTCCATCATGAAGCTTCCTAATTCTCAGTATTGGCACCAGCCTGTGGTGCAGCTCTTGCTATGTCCCAGCCACAGAGACATTTGTTATGTCCCCAGGGCTCTTGTGTGGGAAGGGCTTCTTTCAAAGCTTGAGTCTGGATCCTGTGGGCTCAGGCCTCCTGGAGCCTGGACTTTTTCACAAGCCCACCAGGAAGAGTACAGACCCGTTGCTGTTTTGGCTGTAGGCTGTCTCCAGCTGTAGCACCTCTTGATTGCAAGTACTTCTTTTATTCTCCTGCAATTTCCTCCCCTTTGATTTTCCTGCTTGGAGGCTTTTCAGGTCTGGCAGCCTTTTTCCACCCACAATATCACATTTCGGTTTCACTCTGGCACCTGCCGCTTTCCTTCCTTTGCTTTTTGTTTGCAAACGTCAGGGGCTGGATATTGATTGAGAAATTGCAAGAGACAAATCATTCCCCGGCTCCCCTGCTTTCCCTCAGTGCCTGCTAAGCTGCAATTCAGAGCCAGCCTAAAGTGATCCATCTCCAGCTTCCTGGGGGAGCAGAGCAACACTTTTGTGTCCCAGGTTTTGTTTTAACAGCCTTGTTTTCTTTGCAGGAGCCTCAAGGATGGGCTAGTGCTGGCCCATTTCTCCACAAATCCTTGCTATTGGGAGATTTTCCTATTGAGCCATGGACGTGCTCCATGGTGGCTCCCCACAGCAGCCAGCCTATACCAAGTCACCACTAGCGATGGCCTGAGCCTGCCCTGGGGCTGAGACTTTGCATGGCTGTCCTTCAGCTTCCTCCAACCTCACCACCCACCTTCAGTGGTCCCTCTAAGCCCCTCTTTCTTCTGTACAAATCCAGGGACATCCTTTGGCAGGGGTTTCGTGTGCAAAGCACTGTTTCCTGTTGTGGCAAGGCTTGCCATGGCAGGGTGATGCTACCCGGGCGCGGCAGCGATGGGCAGATTTTACCTTTTTGACTTCTGTGCAAGGGCTGCTCCTCTTGTGCCAAAATATTTCTTGCTGTGGGAATGCTGGAGAAAAGGCCACTGAGTGCAGGGTCTGGCTCGCTGCCCCGTGCCTTGGGGACAGGGTGGCACCCAGTGTCAGGCATCTTTGTGCAGAGCTGGGAGAAGCATGGGCTGTGCCGATGCTTTCCTGCTGCAGTGTTCTTTCCTGAGCCTGTGAGGTTGCAGGGTCACCTGAGGGTTGGCAGGGTAGAACCTGCTCCCCATCTCCATTTCCTGGCGTGGGGACTGAGTGTAAGAGGGCTGGAGGGGCTGGAGGGGGGGGCTTGGTGGGTTTGCAGCCGTCTCGGGAGCTTTCTGGACATCATGAGGCATTGGCAGGTCTTCGCTGCCCACTCTGAGCTCTTCGGTGCTGCTGGCTGCAGACCTTTGCGGGGGGCAGCAGGTCAGCATCACTGCTGTTCACCCTGGTGTCACACTCTTCGTCTCTGCTCTCCAAAGCGCTCTGTCACGTCAGTTTTGGTTGGGATCCGAAGGAGAGGAGTGGAAATCAGCTGTAGGGCCAGGAGGGCTTCTGCAGGAGAGCAGTTCGGCGGGGGGCTGTGGTGGGGAGTCAGTGTGACGTGGAGGTGCCCAGGCAGGTCCTTCACGAGTCTCCAGCCACATGAAGGAGGCTCCCTCTCGTGGGGACCTGCTGCAAGGGTGGCGTGTCCCAGTCCAGGTGTAGGGATGGGGCTGGGGAAACTGAGGCACTGGGAGACCGGGGGACCTGCAATCACAGAGGCCAGGGTGGGCTTTTCAGTCCTGATTCCTCCTCTGAAGACCAGTGAGCATTTCATCCCTACAGAGCAAACAGCTCTTAAGGATACAGGGGGCCCTTCGGAAGCGCTGCCTCTCTCCTGGGTGGAAGGCAGAGCTCCAGCCCCCTCATGTTCCATTATCCATGGCCTGGAGCCCACCCTGGTGTCACTGTTTTCCCCCCTTCTCCAGGCAACTCCCCCTCAGACGAGTCAGAGGAGCGGGAGCGGGACCCCAAGGTGCTGACATTCCCCGAGTACATCGCCAGCCTCTCGGAGTCCGGCACCAAGCGCATGGCAGCCGGCGTGCGGATGGAGTGCCAGAGCCGCGGGCGCTGCCCCTCCTCCTGCCCGCTCTGCCACGCCGCCTCCAGCCCCGACGTGCCAGCCGAGCCCGTCCTGCTGGAGGTCACCAAAGCAGCCCCCCTCTATGAGCTGGTCACCAACAACCAGACCCAGCGGGTGAGGAGCCGCGTGCTGGGGCTGATGGAGTGGCCAGGAGGGGTGGCAGGACAGCGTCGTGGCTGTCTTTGGAGGCAGCTTGCCCGGATGGCATCATGTGGAGCCGTGCCAGCCCTTGCCCATTGGCCGGCTCTGCTTTCCAGGGTGACTGGATGGTGCTGAACCCACCAGGGGATGGATGAACACTGGCACAAGTGGTGGCGGGATGGGAGCTCACCTGCTCGGTGCTCAACCCCTTCTCCTCTCTCCCAGCTCCTGCAGGAGGCCACCATGAGCTTGCTGTGGTGCTCGGGCAGCGGGGATGTCATCGAGGACTGGTGCCGCTGTGACTCGAGTGCCTTCGGGGCTGACGGGCTGCCCACCTGTGCGCCTCTCCCGCACCCCATGTAGGTCTCCACGTATGCCCAGCCTGGCTTTTTGGGGTGATGGGTCTGTGAAGAGGTGGGGATGGCCAGCAGTGTGGTGGCAGGAGGTGGTGGGGCTGTGTGCCTTTACAGGACGGGTTTGCAAACTGGTGGGTGACCTGGAAATCAGGCAGAGAGTACAGAGTTGCAGTGTCCTTCCTAAGTTCAGCTGAGGACTGCAGAGCTGGCTGTGGATCCACCCTGGTCAAGCAACCCCAGGGAATGAGTCCTTTGGACCAGCATGCCCAGAACCAGGAGGGGAAAGGGAGGGGGAGTCACTTCTCTCCTGAGGTTGCTGTCTCCTGCGAGTTAATGGCTTGGAATCCCTTTTGTTGTGAGAGAGTAATGCAAAAATTGTCCCCCAGCCTGCGTCTCTCCACTGTACACGAGCCCAGCAGCACACTGGTGGTACTGGAGTGGGGCCACTCGGAGCCCCCCATTGGGGTGCAGATCGTCGACTACCTCCTCCGTCAGGAGAAGGTCACCGACAGAATGGACCACTCCAAGGTGGAGACAGGTGAGTGGGTGTTGCCTTTCCCTGGGCTTAAAATTAAAAGCCAGACACGGTTAAGGGAAGGAGGGGTTTTTACCTCGGTATTTATTTAAGGATCCTGAGGTGCAGCACTTCGTCCAGGCGGAACGCGCTGAAATGCACACCCACGATAGATCGCATGTACAATTTATAGGCCTTGCAAATCAGCATATCTATCAAAGATTCCCCAGTGAGAGACTTGAATGGACCCCCCATCCCGAGGAACCTCCCCCCTGGATGGGCCTGTCTTAGTTTACAGGATGTGTTCTAGAGAGCACCTTGGGCTCTAGGGCTTTCTGACCCCTGTGAGGCTTCCGGGGTGTTTGGTCTCCTGGCTTTAAGGGAATAATTGGGTCTAGCTACGTTGTCAGACTTAAGGAATTACAAGTACGTGGGCTAAAAGCACTAAGGATACATAAAAGCCGTATGAAAGGGTGTATAAAAGGGGTATAAAAGAAAAGGCAAAAAATCATCATGGCATCACGGGGACTCCGCTGCTTCTCTAGGGAGAGTGGGATGGAGATGTTAGAAGAGAGCCTCTGTCTTCTTCTTTGCAAGGGGATGCTGCAACAAGTCAAATACCCTGTGGGAGAGAGAGCAGCCCTTCTCCTGCCCACCATGCTGCACGAGGGGCAGCTCCACACCACAGGGGTGAGCTTTGCTGGAAAAGCGATGGGTCCAACTTTACTCCAGCTTCATGCACTAGCCTTGGTCCCCCTTGGCAGCGGGCAGCACGGTAGCAGGCACAGGCTCTCCACAGCCCCAGGGACACCTGTGTCATCGCCAGTGGCACATTCTCCCCTCTCTCCCTAGAGACGGTGCTGAGCTTCGTGGATGACATCATCTCTGGTGCCAAGTCGCCCTGTGCCATGCCAGCCCAAGTGCCTGACAGACTCTCCTCCACCATCTCCCTCATCATCCGCTGCTTGGAGCCCGACACCACCTACATGTGAGTGCCCTGTGCCACGCCCGTGGCAGTGCTGACACCCTGACCATGGTCATCCTGCTTGATGCTGCCCGTGTTTCCCATGTGGTCTTGGGAGCCCCGAGCTTTGTTTCTTTCCCTTCTTGTCCAGGTTCACGCTCTGGGGAGTTGACAACACAGGAAGACGTTCCAGGTCCAGTGATGTGACGGTCAAGACGCCCTGCCCTGTGGTAGATGATGTGAAAGCTCAAGGTGAGACGGAGGGAGCTGCTGGACTGTGGTGCTTGGGACCGACAGCAGGGAGTTGCCCCTTCCAGCATGTTCCCGTACACATCTCGTGTCCTGGCTGTAACATCTCCTTCACCCACAGTGGCCCAGGAGCTGCCACGTGGTGTGCAGGGCTGAGATGGGGGGCTGCAGGAGGCACATGCCCTCTCTGAAAACAGAAGTGGATAAACGGTGTTTCACTAATGCTACCTGATGGCACCACCCATTTCTGTTCTTAATTAGACCAAATTGTGGGACGCTAACCTGGCCTGAGTCCAGGGAATGACGTCTAGTCTGTTGCTCCTCCGTTGGGACCTTGTCCTGTTACGATGTAAATCATAACTCAGTGGGCAAATCTTGGTTCTGGTCTTGGTTTCCCTAGAAGTGAGCTTCAGCCCTGGTGGGCTTTATTTGTGCCTTTCCTTGCACCCCACTGAACACCCCCTGTCCTTCTGCCCAGAAATAGCAGACAAGATCTACAACCTCTTCAACGGCTACACGAGCGGCAAGGAGCAGCAGACAGCCTACAACACTCTGCTGGACCTGGGCTCCCCCAGCCTCCACCGAGTCCTTTACCACTACAACCAGCACTACGAGAGCTTTGGGGAGTTCACCTGGCGCTGTGAAGATGAGCTGGGGCCCAGGTAGGCTCGGGAGCTGAGTTGGCTAGGCAGGCAGGCCTGCCCACCCGCAGGCTTGTCCCTCACGGATATTGGTCACCAGGAAGGCGTCTCTGTAGCAAATCTCATGATACGATGATGGATGATAGACCTGAGAGTGTTGCAGTGGGGTTTCTGTCCTGCTGGGTGCTGTGCATGTGCGAGGACCATTGACGTAGGACAAGGTGGGAAGTGGCTGACCGTTGTCAGCCCAACACCCTTGTCCATTGTTGTCAGCCCAACACCCTTGTCCATCCCATCAGCCCCATACTGTCCCTAGAGTTTGGCCTGGTATGCTCATGCTGTGCAGAGTGGCAAAGGGGTGGGATTCTCTTTT
Source organism: Eulacestoma nigropectus (assembly GCA_013397775.1). Classification (NCBI taxonomy): domain Eukaryota; kingdom Metazoa; phylum Chordata; class Aves; order Passeriformes; genus Eulacestoma; species Eulacestoma nigropectus. The sequence continues at coordinate 123,065 of VZTE01002679.1, forward strand.
TTCCTTGGTAGCTGATGCCACAGGCAAAAAGGCAGAAGGTCTTGGAAAAATAATGCACCTTTGAGGAGTGGAGATCGGATTCTGCTTTCTGCCTTTTCCTGGGCTTTGTCTTGAGTTGAATGCACCTCTGTGTGCTGAACTCTGTCAACTTGTGGTCCCCAGCAGGCAGAGGACTGAATTTAGGTCTTAACTGTGCATTTCCTCACTTTTGATCCACATCTATGGTTGTGTGAGGGTGACACGAGTGTTTTTGGTGCCCAGGCAGTGCTGAGCTGCCACAGCGGGTTTTGGAGGAGCTTGTCCTGAGCTCTTCCTGTCTGAAGTAGTCCCTTTGTGCCTGAGTGAGCATCATGTCTTCTCCTCAGGCTTCTCCAGGTCACTGAAGCCCCTCCAGCTGCCTGAGAATGTCCCAGGCTTGTGGGGATAGCCAGATGTTCCCTTCTCCCCATGCCCTTCAACATCTGCTTTAGTCTGCATGGTTTCCCAGTAACGTAGATGTTTCCAGTCAGTTTAGCAAGCTGGGCTGAGAGATTGCGTGGGCTGCAGTGGTGTTTCACAGCATCTGGCCTCCAAAGAACCAGAGCTGTGACCTCATCTGGAAATCAGGGTTGCTTTCAAATGTACGTCAACAAGAGCTCCTATGTATGAAATTCATGGCCTCCGCCTTACACCGTGCCTCACACCTCCTCTTGCTGGTCTCACCACCGTCTGTCTTCCAGCCCTGCTCCTCCAGGTGATCACTTGTGTGTTTCTAGCCGAGGGTAGGAGATTCTCCGTGTACATTCTCTGTCCTCCAAGCCTCTGCTAGGCAGGCAGAGAGACTCAGCAAATAGCTTGTGCCTGTCTTGCACTTAGTGCCTTGGACTTGTCTCCTGGTACAGCCTTGGTGGGAAACTCCTAGGAGGAGGAGTGCTCTTTCCCCTTTTCCCATTTGTGTCCTAAGAAATGTGAGCTCTTTGAGGCACAACCTCAAAGCCCAGTAGCAACATCCCAGCACATGGAGTCTTTTTAGCGCAGAGGCTCCCAGCAGCTCCTCTGCCCAGGGTTGCCTCATTCCCCTGACACCGAGTGGGATCAGCAGGCTTGGACTTACGTCCCACCTTTGTCTCGATCCCAGCTGTGGTGATGCCGCTGTGTCTCCATTTCCAGATGTGAAATCCAGCCCCAGTTTGCACAGACCATCTGACATCTGTTGTGGTGATTTGCATGAGGAGCACATAAAATTCCTTACGTGACAGACTGGAGTCGTCACAGAGCCGCTGCCGTCGCTGAGGCTGAGTGTTGCCACTGCTGCTCTCTGCCCCAGCGCGGAGACCGAGGACCAGCCAGAACACGGCGGGTGGAAGCTGCCTCCTCGAGCCCCGCGAGGCAGGGGTGCATTGGCATGGAGCAGCCAGAAACGCCACTGAATTACCCAGATGATACCATCTGCTGCGTGGATCTACGAGCCAGAGGGTTAACTGCACCCTCTGGAAATGCTGGAGCGCTTAGGATAGGATGACGCAAGTTGCTGATGAAGTGTTTGCAGCTCGCACTACTTGGAAAGAGGCATTTAGGCAGCTGCAGCGGGTTCTGGTGATGACAAATCTTGGAAAGCAGACCTCCTGTTTGATCGTATGCGAGGGCGAAGCACCCAGACTGGTGGTGACAGGACAAATCACTTGCAGATGACATTATTTAGCCAGCAGACAGTGTTTGTTTGACTGTTACTGATGCTCCTTTGAAGTCGTGGATGTGGACCCACGCGACTGACTCTACCCTGTCCCTCCTCCTCCACACGTCCAGGCCACCTCCTACTCTGCTCATTTGGGGTGCACTCAGCTCCCTTCTTGGCAGTGCTGGCTACTGGACCGAAGCAGCGCGACTTGTCGGGGGTGCACAGATAACTTGTCTGAGGCTACGAAAGCAAATCGCTCCCGCACGGTCCAAGAAGGGATGCAGAGAGTCCTGGTCTTTGCACAGGGAAAGGAAATGGAGAAAAAAGGAAGCAGTAAGTGGAAGCTGGATTTGATGCAAAGCCTGGTGAAGTCTGGCAGTGCCTGTGGGCTTTGAGACACAACCTGTGGGATCGTATTAGGCATTCCCATGAGGGTACCTGTAGTGCTGGAGGAAGAGAGGCACTCGTGGCACCTTGCTTAGGTGTCAGATGCAGAGACCAAGACAAGTGAGAGCTTGGCTATTTTCGCATGGCTGGCCAGCTTGGGTGGCTGTCTCCAGAGCCAGCACCATGCTAAGCACCTTTGCCTCTCTGGCATGCCCTGGACATGAGCCCTGGGGTGGCAGGTGTCATGTGGCTGCAGAGCTGGACAACCTTTCAGTGGCTCCTGAAGATTGGGCCCTTGGAGCTGCAGCCACATCCAAACCTTGAAAGGTTTGCTCTCCAGGAAAATCCAAGGTTGGCTCTGACGGGACTTGGGGTAAATTAATTCCTTTCCAAGCAGCTCTCCCATGGTGTACCTGGCCTGGAGGGAGGTGTGGAGAGGCAGTGAATGTTCCTTCGTGGTTGGTACTCACACCCTTGAGCTGTCAAACCAGCCCACCCTGCTTATCCTAAGTAAGAATGTCCAGTAAGAATGTGATTTTTTCCTTCAGAATCAGGATTTGTGACTGCCGCCTGTTCTGGGCTGAGCAGATGCTGAGTTAAGGCTACCGAGGGGATGTATCTTCTCTTCTCTGACTATTCTAACCCACCAACTGACCTTGCAGCTGGCTAGGAAACTTATCCCAGCTCATCAGACACTTAAACTTTTGTCTGGGTTTCCAAGCACGTGAGATACCTTCAAGATGCTTCATTTGAATCCATTGCCTTCACAGTTGCCAGATTCCCTGGAGATCACCCAAAGCGCGAGACAAGTTTAAAATGAACACAATGTGTTTTATCTGTACAAAATGATTTTCTCAGTTTTAAAAAGCACTGTTTTAAGAGGAGAAATTTGCAAAGAAGAGAACACAACTTAGGTCATGTTTGGCCATGATCCTCTGCGCTCCTCCAATACCTCATCCAATACAAGAGGTTGGTAATTTAGCGCTTTCTCACTACCAGGACAAGCCTGCACTGAGACTATGATGCCCTGGGTGTGCTGTACGTCTGTTGCAGAAGATGGATTCATCCTAGACCTCCTCTCCCTCTGTCATCTGACCATGTCTCAAGGCTTCCTTGGCTGGGTTGTGGTTCTTTAGAGACTGCTGCTGCAGTGACTTGCCTTTCCTCGTCTTGTTCTCCGCAGCTGGAAGCTGCAAAATGCACGTGCAAAGAACCAGGGAGCTCTGCCACATCCCCTGCTCTCTCAGAGCTTTTTGGATGTGTTTGATGTGTGCCCCAGCATGTCCCTTCTGGTTTGCACAGTGTCCTGTAGGACACGTTTCCTAAGCTTTTACTAAACATTACGCGTCGTGTAGCAGGAGTGGCACTCACTGTACTTAGGTCTCGTGATGCTGCATCCTACGCGGATCATAATTTTTATCTCACCTTCAACTTTTCACACAGACCCTCACAAGCCAGGCATGACATTCTGATTTGGATTTTTCTTTTCTTAAATCTCCCTCATCCTCAGTGGTATCCTCTCATGCTAGTCCCGGTACTTTGCATTTCTGGCGCTGGAGAAGTTGTGGATGCCCCACTCATGGAAATGTTCAAGGCCAGCCTGGGGCTTGGAGCAACCTGGTCAAGTGGAAGGTGTCCCTGCCATGGGACAGGGGAGTGGAACAAAATTATCTTTACGATCCCTTCTGACCAAACCATTCTGTGATTCTATGTCCTACACCAAGCCATGAGTGACCAGCATAGTTCCTGAATATGCAGCACATACACTTATTGGAGAGGACACAAATGGTGACACTGTTCTGGGCTGGCCAGATGTATGTCATGCCTGACACTTTTTAGCATTTATCCCCACTGCCTACAGCGCTATTGGCTCCCAGTTTCCCATCCTGTTATATTTGGGGTCCAGTAGCTGTAACAGTGACAGTGGTGCCACTTGAGTCCTCGGTGATGTCCACCCCAGGGGGTGCTGAGGGTTTCACAGCTGCACCTGTGACTGTCTCCTTAATAAACTCTCAGCAAACCTGGCCTTGTGTGAGTGACACAGGGTGGAAGAAGAAGAGGGGACAGGGCAGGGAAGTGTGAGTCCCGAGACCAGTGCAGCAGGTCCAGCACTGCCATGGTGGCATGGGCGTCTCTGCCCCGGCTAGGGGCTGTTCTCACATGGATTTAGCTTGCAGTGCTGCCTTGGGGATGCTGTGTCCCCCCAGCCCCACCATCCCTCCTTGTCCCAGCAGCATCAGGCTCCACTCAGCTGCTCTTGCATTATCTCTTCTCTCTCAGGGAGCTCCCGTGGTGTCCTTAACTCTCTTTGCTTTTCTCTCCTCATACATTCCTCCCGCCCTTCTCGCCATCCTCTCCGTGGTGTCTCCATCACTCCCACCACCCCTCGCTGTCCATCGCCCCCCCGGCATCTCCCCTTGCCCGCCCTCGCTGCAGGAAGGCTGGCCTCATCCTCTCGCAGCTGGGGGACCTCAGCAGCTGGTGCAATGGCCTCCTGCAGGAGCCCAAGATCAGCCTCCAGCGCTCGTCCCTCAAGTACCTCGCCTGCCGCTACAGCGAGATCAAGCCCTATGGGCTCGACTGGTCGGAGCTCAGCCGGGACCTCAGGAAGACGTGCGAGGAGCAGACGCTGAGTGTCCTTTACAATGACTATGGTGACAAGGACTACTGAGGGTTCTGGGCACCTGCTCTCAGGCTGGCCTTCCCATGGGCGTCTCTGAGGGTTTCACACACGGACCCATGGAGGGGGAGGGTGTCACTGATGTTTCTGGAGGCAAGAATTTGGACTGGGGAGCAAAACTGGCTGCTCTGTGCAGGACTGACTCAGTATTAGTTTCTTCTTCAACTTGGCCAAAAGCCTTTCTAGTTAGAAGTCTTGTGGGACCCAGTTTTCTTGGTTTTGTTTTATTCATTTTGCCGAGAGGTTCCTCAGCGTTGGTGGAGAAGGCAGGTTGGGAGGGCACAGCCCTCTTCTCCTGCCCCATCCCTGCCCTGGCTGTGGGGACTGTCCCCAAGGGTGGGGGACACCAGTCACAGGAGAAACATGGTGACACAGCCAGGATGGGAGAGCAGGTGATGCAGGCAAAATGGAGGCAGAGCATGCAGGTCAGGTTGAGATGCTTATGGTTATGGCTGAGCTAACCAGCCACTGGATGGCCAACAGGGTTGGGAAGGGGTTTTTTGCAATTGTAAAGCACGAGGTCTGGGCGAGACCTGAGCGAGCAGTGGTGCTGTTGATGGGCAGAGCTGGCGTGGTGTCACCAGCTGGGGCGAAGAGACAGGGGCATTGTGACCCCATCTCCTCAGATTCTTCTGCCATGGTCAAAACCCACATGTGCTCCAAGATGCAGAGTCCTCCAGAACAAAAGCATCTTGGCCTCAGGGCCAATGGTCAGCTTGGACATCGTGAGCTTTCTTCTTGAGGGAACACATTCCTAGAAAGTCAACTTTAAAATCCTTTCTATTATCTTTTTTTTTTTTACCCACCATAATAAAAACTTTGAAGCAACATCAAGCTGCTGCTGAGGAGAACCCAGCTAGGGGAGCAGCAGCCTGATGGCACAGACAAGATGTTCTGCACTTAGACACTTGTAGCTGTGGTATAGCCCAGGCTCTGCGTGGTGAGGGGAGAGGGATGCAGGATACTCCGATGCCGTGGTGCAGGATGGTCCTGAAGGTTCTGGTCCCCGAGGGGGCATGGAGGACAGGCTTCTGGGGGTGTTGCTTGCCCATGTTCAGGCTCACATCTCTCTCTTCCTCTGGTAACTTTTTTTTTTTCAAAGCCAGAGAGCTGGGGTTGTACTGGGACACTGGGTTTGGTTCGGAGCAAATGGTTCTCCAAATCCCTGTCACTGCTGATGGTGTTGGAGGCAGAAAACAGGTTCCTTTTAGCTTCAGCTTCCTGCCTGGTTTGCAGAGGAGGCAGCTCTGGACTTGCCAGCTGTGCACCTTTGATCTGGACAAGACTGGAGCCCTACAGTGGGATTTTTTACGATGCCTGTAGAGAGAAATTTCCTTTTCATTTTTCTTCAGTCTTGGCAGGAACAGTCTTCAGCCTGTCTCATACGATTTTCTGCCTCATTCCTCCTCCTACCTGCCAAGGACATGGCTTGAATATTTGCGTGGTGCCGAGAGGGAGGTGGCTGTGGTCTGCGCCCGGTCACTGCCGACAGCTCTGCATGCCTGTATTTTCTCAACAGCAGTTCAGTATCTTCCTGCAGGACCACACAGTGCTTTGCTCTTTCCTTCTCATGGGCAGACCTCTCTCCAGGGGCAGCTGGCCTGGACTGGGGAGCTGCTGGGAGCAGCCACCAGCAGTCAGCATGACCTGGGCATCCCCGTATCATTGCTGTAATGAATGTGTCTAGCAGGGGTCATCAGACAAACGTCTTCTCTGTGCAAGAAAGAAGTCTCCTGGATCCTTTTGGCTTTTTCTCATATGTTTGTCCTTATATTTTGATGTGCCTGATGCTGTCAAGTGCTCAGGGCTCAGAGCAGGACCAGTGCCACCTCCATGCACAGGTATATACGGGCAGGTGATCTGTACTGCCTCATCACTCCTTTTCCTTTCAGCCAGCGAGACTCTTGGCCAAGACACTTCTGTTTGTCCTTTTGCTTATCCCAGCAGATGCTGGGACAACTTTTAACTTCCAGCCGGGCAGCCATCCAGGCCTGGGCAAAGGGCACCTCTGCTCAACGCCTCGAAGGGATGCTTGAACGAAGGCTGCTCTGGCCCAGACGCCTGTTGGTTCCTCGCCAAGTAATACCGTGTATTTTAGCCTTTATATGAAATGCAGACTGTTTTCCCTTGGGTAGCAGACTCCTCTCTTTTATTGCTTGCTAGGTGCAGCAGCAAGGACGGGAGCAGTGCCGTCTGCCAGCCACTCGCTGTGACGCTGCCAGGAAAGCCCTGGACACCCCATGCATTCACACCTGCCTAGGTTACTTTTTCATCTGGCCCCAAGATTTACGCTGAGGCTCTGCAGATTTTTCTGTTCTGCTTCTGTGCTGACACTTCAAAGCCCTTGCATGGGCAACCGAAGCCCTGCAGCATCATCAGCGAGCTGGGCCGGACTCTGCTCCCTGGGCCCCGGCTTCCCCATGGGCTGGGATTTGGAGGGTGGGGGGAAAGCCAACCCCCCAAAGTCCTTTGGCAGCACCCTTGCACATCTGGATGGGGCTCAGCATCCTCATCCCATGAGGGACTGTGCAGGCTGCTGGCAGGGCTGTGCTCTGCCGATCTGCCCACCGTGGTGCCCCTGCAGCCGCCGTGCTGGCAGGGCCGGCCAGCGTGGCACGGCTGTGGGGCCGTTTTCACAGTGACCCTGGCTTTATGAGGGCTTCCTTCTTGGTTTCCTCGCTCTGGCTTTGCAAGTCAGAGCCGTGCCCAAGCTTGGATTTTCTTGCCCAAGTCTCTCAGCTACCACGCGAGTCCATCTCAGACAAATGCCAGCAGCCACCACGGGGGACCAGACCGATCTGCCATGGGGGGGCTGCACCATGGCTGTAGACCTGGCCTTGGTGAGACGTGCTGTGTGGGGCTTGCTCACCCAAAACAGGTGTGCCCTGGTCTAGGTGTCCTCGCCCACGGCAGCAGGGTTGGAACTAAGGTGATCTTTACGGTCCCTTCCAGCCTACACCGTTCTGTGACTCTGTGATTCCCTGCAGAGCTGGCACCATCCACATCTGCTGCAGGGTCCTACTGTTGGGCCTGCACAGTATTTTCTCTCTTGGACTCCCGATTCTTCCCAAGCTGCCAGCAACATGAAAACTGGACAAGAACTGTTTTCCAGCCATTTCTGCAACCTCCTTCACCCCCCTGCCCTTTCTTTTTGTTTTATTTCTGAATTAATGAGCAATCATTCACCTGAGATGAACCTCTGGGTCGTTAACTTTTCTTTGCTGCGTCCGTACCCCTGTAATAGCATTACTACCTTTTACTTGTCGTGGAGTTATTTAACATATAAAGACGGTTTGGTCCTTTTCTTTACAAAGATGGCTACAATTCACGTTCCTTGATGTTCTATTAAAACTCTAATGTGACGTTTTACTACTGTAGATTGAAAGTAGGGTGCTTTAGGGTGAGATAGCCGTCTGGCAAGAAATACAAAACCCTTCTGGATTACTTAAAAAAAAGGAATAAAAAAAAAGGTTTTAAACAACAGCAACAAAAAACATTGTAACACTATGTAAAACTCCAGATGATAATTTAACTGACTATTAAACGGAGCTGTTAGTAATCCCTGGCTCTGGCAAACTGGAGTGTTTGTTTATAGTTTTGGTCCAGTTGATGTCATCTTTGGTCACGGATGAAACACTCCCAGCCTTTGAACTCGGGTGAGTCTTCACACAAGTTTAGCATTAGCCCATCTGCCCACTGGGTTAGCCAAGTCCCAAACCACTCAGCACACACAGATGGAGCTGTGTCCTGCGCCTCATCTTGCCCACCTGCTCTGCCGGACGTGGGAAGGTAAAGATGTCTCCAGTCACCTTTGGGGGAAAAACTGCATTTATTTACACATCCTCAGCAAGGCTCTCTCAGCCCTTGATTTGCAAGCCTCCACAGAGGCTGGGAACTTGGAGGCAGAGTCAAAAAAAAGCTTCTTTTAGCCATTCTTTTAGTATATAAGGTGGGTGGGATGGTGCTGTCTGGTGGTCAGCCACCCCCCGAGAATGTCCTAGCCCCTCTGGCAGACTTTTGACAGGGGACTAGCAGCAACATGAGTATTAATGTCCCACAAAGAATATGAAAACCAGTGCCTGAAGAGAGGTGAGGTCTGCAGAGGATGCCAAAAGCCACTTAGAGTGCAGTGTTGTGTCTAATGGTCAGGCCTTCAGGATGTACAAGGGCAGGTCCCTTGCCCAAGCCCAGTGTGTACTGCCACCTGCCCTGCCAGATGGGTGGAAGACCCAAGGGGAGCCTGGGGTTACTGAAGACAGACAGACAGACAGACAGGATGCTTGGGAGGACAGGGGGAATTTAGGGGCTGTAGCACACGAATCCATAGGAAACCAGACTTCATCAAATCTCATGGAACAACTTGATTTTTTTTTTTTTTTCCTTTTCCCAGTGCTAAACTGCAGGGAAATAAGCTAAAAATACACCCAATTCTTTCCTTCTGCTGTTTTCCATGCAGTTAACCACCAGCTCACTGCACAATAAGCTGTGGCTATGTAACGAGATGCAGGAGGAGGAGGAGGAGGAGGAGAGGGTCTGTGTGGCTGTGGCTATGTAACGAGATGCAGGAGGAGGAGGAGGAGGAGGAGAGGGTCTGTGTGGCAGCAGGGTGTGCAGCTGCAAGCCTAAACTGCTGCGTAAGAAGATCTCAGCACGGCTGGCTCATCACAAAATCTCCTCAGGGGTCATCTGGCTTGCAATCCACGGGGGTTTGGGGAAAGCCACCCCAAAAAGGGTGACGTGGACTGTAAGGGGTGGGTCACCAGCACGTTGTTAGGTTTTTTGGAAGGATTTGGTAATGTGTGTGCGTGTGTGTGTGTAAGGGTTGGCGTTGGCCAGCGGTCTCTGTTCATCCCCAGAAAGCAGGTGGCAGCAGGCACCACTCCTTTTCAACAAATCTGGCTCCTCTGCAGAGTGCGTGATGTGGGGAGCTTTGCCTTAGAGAGGACATTTGATGTCACCAGGAGATGCTGTTCCTGCTCTGGGACTGAGTCCCTGTGCAAAGACCAGGCACGAAGAAAAGACCGATGAGGAGCATCAGAGATGGCTGGAGGAAGAAGAGTGGGGTTTAAACACAGGGCAAGGGCTTTTTGTTGTTTCTCAGCCCATAGGTACGAAGTTTACCTGGTTGCTTAAAAAAACAAAGAAAAAAAATCCCCAAATCTTAAAGCAACTTTATTGTCTTGGGTTTTAACTTTCTTGCCAGGATACCACATGGTCCTCTGGCTCTAGTGTGAGCCACCCTCTTCTCCCCATCCCCAGGGAGGTGGGGTGTGAACACAAACACACACACACATTTCCCTACATTTTAAGTGGATTAATTACAGAAAGTGGCCAGCCTTGGACCAGTTTGTATCATAACCAGCAGAAGACCTCCTGCAAAGGTGTTCTTGCATCTGGTGGCACAGCAAAAGCTGCCTGGGTGGTAGCCTTGAGTTGGGGGTTGGCATTGGAGACGAGTGTCCCTCCACTCCAAGGAAATCTCCAGCTGGGCTGCAACTGTTCTGGGAGAGTCCGTGGTTTGGGAAGAGGAGAATATGTCAGACCGAAGGTGTCGGGGCAGGCAAACCACCTCCCTGGCCCCCTTTCGGGTGAATCAAGGAGGCAAAAGAGATGGAGGATGAGAAGATTATTTATTTTTCATAGATTTTTATAAAAAATAATTATCAAATACAAAAAAATAAAAATAGCAGCAGCCTCCGTTGTGAATAAAACCCTAAAGGGGACAAAAACCGCTCAGTGTCGCTATAGAAGAACAATATTTCGGTACAGAGAAGCTGTCTGGTCATGAGAAGCACAAAGGTCTACCAGCCAAGCCAGCACTTCCCATCCCAACCCCTCAGTTCCCCTGTCCATGGGGCACAGTCCCTTCCCTGCACACACAGGTTAGCAGAGAAAAAAACCCCGGGATATTCATGCCAAAAGGATAAAAATTTGGCATATAAACACATAGGCATCCACGTGATGCTGACACCAGGCAGGGAAGGGTTTGTCATGGCAAGATGCTGGGATCTGGAATTCTGCTTCTGCATGTCCCACTCATCCCACGTCCCTGCTGTCCCCACCTGTGGGGGGCTGCCAGAACCCCACTCCTGCTGTGTTGGGACCCCTGGATCTCCCCTTTCCTGCACTGCTGGAGCTGCACATCCCGGGGGTGTTGGGCCAGCTATTATCTGAATCTCCCTGGTGTGCTTGAGGGTTGCTTTTTTATTGAAAAGTGGGTATCTGACAAAATATTGCTGCCCTCTGCCCAACTGACGGTGAATTTTGGGGCGTTGTCACCCGTGCACGATGAGAACAGAAATGTCAGTGTCCCTACTGCAAGAGGAGATGGAGCTCATTGTCCCCCACCTCTCTTCAAATCCCTGCCTGGGCCAGGTAGATGGGGACACTTGGGGTCAGGAAAGGGCTTGGAGAAGGACGAGGCATCTCCTGCCTGGGCGCTGGCAGGATGTCCGAGCAGCCCTGCCCCTACTCGGGTCCTCCAGTGAAACACAACCGTAGGAAATGCCTGACAAAACAGGATGGGGTAGAGCTAGTGGAAGCCAAACGATGCCTTGAAAATCCCAGGTCTCTCCACACCGTGTCACCCTCTCTCCACCGCTCCTTCACCAGACAAACTGTGGCTTGGAGCCTGTATCCAACAGCACAGGCCATGCAGGCAGGACACAGCCGGGCAGCCTGGAGTCCTTTGGTCCCAGCCTGCAGCTCACCCGGGGACACTGCAATGAGTTCCAGCTCTGTGGTCCCTTCTCTGCTCTCCTCTCCTCTTTCTGTCCCTTTCCTCTGCCTCTTTGCAGCACAAAACCACCAGTGATACTCCCAGCTGAAGCCAGGCACCTTCCCTATTGCTGCCTTTATGCGGCTGGGCCCAAGCTGAGCTTCTGGGAATCAATTATGGGGGGCAGAGCTTCTTGCTGGGCTTCTTTGAGGCCAGAATTGAATCTGCAGATTTTCACTTAGTGCCTACAGGAGCAGGAGCCTCTTGGAAGTCAGCAACTGCGTGTCCAGTGTGAGGGGCTCGGACAGAGATAATAATACTACTTCTACTAAGGAAAATCTGAATGAGAAAAGATGATGCTCAGAGTCTCCTGACAGGTTTTTTTTTGGTCCCTTTGGCATTACAGGGTCTAGTCTCCTCTGAGAGCTGCTGACAACACAACTCAGCTGGAGCTCAGATGTGGGGGAAGGAGAAGAAGGACCACCTCAGCATCCTTCATGCAAGCATCACACAGCTACGCTGGTTTGGATGTTGGCCTCTACATCCAGCTGGGTGTGCAGTGGCTGGGGGAGTGAGACAGGGAGGGAGCATGGTGAGTCTTTGCTCCTATTGACCATGCAGTGACCCCCATGGACACATAACCCTGCCCAGAGGGCTCTAAAATAATGTGTGATGGATGCCTGTGGTGCCCTTGGAATCTGCTGTGCTCACTGGGATGATTCAAGGGCACAGCAACATCCTGATCCACACCCTAAGCAGAACAAGGCAAAGCATTTGCAAATACTAAGGGCAAGACGTGGTCCCTGCAGGATGCCCAAATCACCTTGAGATGGGAGCCTCCATGCCTGGGGAGCTCTCTCCTGGCATGACCTGGATGATTGGCTTCTCTCTCTGTCCTCCTTCCAGCTCGCTCTCAGCAAGGAAGGGGAAAATCCCTGCTCCTCCTGCCTTGACCTGCTCTTTTCCCGACGGTTTGTACTTCACAGCAGCATGGGTGTGTGATAAAGGATATCCTTTCTCAGCTTCATCAAGAGCAAAGAAAATATAATATATATTTATATATATATTAT
>VZTE01002681.1:0-39334 GCA_013397775.1 Eulacestoma nigropectus
TGAGCCTGTGGGCTATGGCTTCCTGTAGCCCCAACCCAGTTTGGGAATATTTTCCGTACAGTTGCTCTGTTTGTCTTTTTTGTCGATGTATTCTTCTCTCTTGGCCTTGTTTATTTCTTCCTGGACTGAGATAATTAGACATTTGTGTCGCTTTTATGATATCTCAAGTTTACTTTGGTAGTTTAAGCCACAGTTCAAGGTTCTGATCACAAGCCATATTCAGGTATGTATGCATGGGCTGAGGTAGTCATAGTTTCTTTATATAGTTTTGTCATAATGGCCTGAAAGTCCTTCATGACAATGATTAACCGTTTAAGCTTAACATTTCAGTCTCTGACACCCTGAAGAATTCCTGTTTATATTGTGCCTCACTCAGGAGATGAACAGAGGGACAGGTTGTATACATGAAAAGCAAGGAGTGCATTTTCTGCAAGTATTGAAATAAGATTATTTTTTATTTTGGGTATCACCTTATACCTAATTTTGAGATTCAGCTACCAGCTGGAATTCCTTCCAAAAATTATTTATCTTTCTGAATACTGTCATTCTCACTAGCACAATTTCTTCTTGTGCTGTAATGTTATTGACAGTGGTAAGCCAGAGAAGAACACTTTTCTTTGGTTGATTTTTCCCACTTCAGCACTGAGCAGTTCTGTGTAGTGAAAGAAAAAAATGCACCTGCAGCCACTGTCTAGAGAATCCAACTAATGCTGCCCCTTGCAGCATTATATGCTTTTTAATCACATAGAATGGCTTAAAAGAGGACTGCATAATCATCAACATAAGAGAAGTACAGGCCTGAAGGCACGATTAGAGAAATTGCACATATCTAGCAGTCAGTATGTGCCACCCTTTCTCCATGGGCCAGACACTAGGATTAGGGTCATAGGGTTAATCTGTATATTGGGATGAGGGGGTGGTGAGGGAAGAAGAATAACACAGGGAATTGGTCAAGTCTACAGAAAGAAAGATGAAGAAATTGAAGGAAAATGCAGGAAGGGACAGAAATCAGAGGCTGTTGGAAATGACACACTGGTATTGAGATAAGAGATCATTTAAATGGACCAAGAGACACAGAAATAAAAGTGATGGTCACATTAGGCAGGCATAAATAGGCACACCCAGCTGTGTCCCCCTACATGTCCCACTTAAAAAAAAAAAAAAAAAAAAAAAAAAACACCCGGTTTTAAAACTACAATAAATTCTAGCCTAAAGGCTTTTCCAGCCCTTTTTTTTTTTTTTTTTTTTTTTTATACANTTCATATGGTCAAATAATTAGTCAAGCTTGAAGCTGTATGTACATTCAGGACAAATTCTTTTGTTTTTCGCCCTTTTTTTTTTTTTTTTTTTTTTTAATACTGAATCATTCACAAGAAGAAAAAACCAAAATACTTTGGCACTTGCGTCTCCCTTTGTGTTCTCTGTGCGGGGTCCGTCTTCACAGTACCCAGATATTGTAGAAGAAAACATGCTGGTCCAAAAGAGAAATGGCCCGTGGCTCTTCAGTCCAGATATAGTCCGTGTGGGTAGGGAGGTAGCAAGACATGAGCTGCAACAATTTTTGCAAAATCATTCGCAAAATGTGCCAAGCTCTGGCTACCTGCACTTTAAGCAGCAGGTCATCTTTGTTTCTGGTAACAGAAGTACCTTTTGTGTACCTCAGGAGCCTTTTCACTTGTTTGACTGGATTTGTCTTCCTATAACTTCATCTCAATAAGTAGGACATCTGTCTGGGAATTAATGCTGTATTTTGACTAAATATTACTGGTTTTGCATCCTCATTCTTATTCCATCTCCTGGTTTTAGAAAAGGAAAAATAAAACTCATGGCAGAACCCACCCAAACCTTAGTGAACTCTAAACAGACAAACTTTCATGTCACTTAGCAATGTAAATGAGTATTAGATGCAATAGAAGTTATATTTAACTGTATCATTAAGCTCTTTACCTCTGAAAGCTTATTGCAAAGGGCAAGGGATAAGGCTGTTGTCTTACTGCTCTTCTATTATTATGTACCTGAGTGAAAAAAACAAAAGGCCTGACAATTCCCGATTAGGGAATTCCCATTTGGACTATGAACATTCTCCTGGATTAAAGAATTTGTGGGCCATATCATCTGAAGTGGTCTCATTGTCCGTACATTCGTTATGGCCAGTAGGACAATTTACAAGTGTGGAAGACCTGACCTGATATCAATGTGATAGGTAAAATGATGCTTTATTCTCATTATCCTCAGTGTCAGCACATATGGCACTTCTATGTGATACAATTCCCTTAACACACAGCAAATATTTACTCAGCTCCTCTCTTTGCATGAGCTGGACTATGGGTGACCACCTGCCATCATCAATCAATTCATCAAGTGAAAGGATTTGACCCTTACTTTATAAGAAACCCTGACTGACATGAGAGAGTGTCCAAATTCAACAGAATGATGATTCTTATATCACTTGTAGCACTCAGCAGCAATATTTTACTGTCTCATGGAAAACTACTGCTGATATGAACCCTGTTAAGAATTTCAGTTTATTTTGGAGGGAGGAACAGGGCTGAAGGATACCTTTATGGTATGGAGACTCTGTATGCTTTTGAATGTTAATATAGAAAGTATGATTACTTTCATTTCTATTTGAAATAAACATTGAATGCCAAGTATACCAGGGTACTATTGCTTGATATGCAATATTAGATATGAGATCCTCCATTTTGATGACAGTAACAAAGGCTATACTGAAATCCAAAAGTCTCAATGCCTTGAAAAATTAATTCTTTCAGAGTTTTGTTTTATAAAACATATATAATTCAATGGCACTGGACGGCAAAACTACAGTGGCACATTACAAGAGTTATGAAAAATTCTCTTTCAAGCTAATATCAAGTCATCAAAAAAATGAAATACTCCTCACCCTTTCACCAAAGTGTAAATTAGCAGCCTAATGGTAATATTCAAATGTAAGCTCCTTTTGATGAAAATAATATAGGAAAGTGCTTCCCTACTGTGAATCATCCTAACATGAGAAATAAAATTTGGGTACTATGGTCTCTGCAAAGGGTACAGCAAGATGGCAAATATGGAAATAAAAGATGAAAGCAATTTTGTGCATCTCTTGCCAATGTTTTATTCCCTTTTTAGTTATTATATAAAATCCAAATATCTCAGAGCACTTCTCTCTGTTGGTATAAAAACAAATTACTCACCCAACCAATTAAATGTTTTCCTTCAAAAAACTGTAGTGATGAATGTAAATTAGAGATAAAATGTGATATACTGACCATGCTTAAGAATGTTTCTTTTAAGTATTTTCATCTATCAATAATAGCTGCTTTTATTGAAACATTAATAATTGCGTGCTTATAAATAGAAAAAAGGCAGTGATTTGAAATAGGATTGTTACAAAATTGAAGATGCTTTTTTTTTTTCCCTGTGATTGTATATTGTAGGAAAAGAGCTTTTAAGAGTTCTTAAGCATAGAAAAAGCAGATTTTTTTGATTTATCACACCTACATAAGGCCACTCAGGGCAAAGGTTGTATAACCTAAAATTCCTCAGTGCTGGAATATCCCTTTTTCTGTACTAAAAGCTTTACCATATTATGCTTGTTACTTTTGCTGTTTTTGTGATGGAAGTTAGTCTACTTGTTGCCATATGTGTTGACATCCTTAAGATAGTTTCCATGTATAAAGCAGACAGCTGTGCCCTTCCAATCATTAGTTTTCCTTGCTTTCTTTAATTTGCTTTTGGTGGACACATCTACTAAAATGTGTACTTTTCATCAAATGTTGACCCAGGTTACTTTCCAGAGACTGCTGTTAAGACTGAAAATAATTTCAGTAAAAAAAAAAAGGGATATTCCTGTTACTTCTTTATCTTGAGAATTCCAAGTGAGAGTTGAGAGCATTCTTGATGATTCATTTAGTTACTTCTGCAGAATCTTTATCTAACTTGAAAGCTTCCTCTCCTGAGGACAGATCTTTCCACCCACATATCACTGATACTCAGAAGTACTCCTGAAATCAAGGATGTTCTGCTTTGGACTGAAACTCACTTAATTTGTTATCGCTAATAAATAAAAAATAACCTTACCTAGGTCTTAGAGTAAAAGTGACTGCTAAAAATGAGAGTTTACAGTGATCAATAGAATTTGTGTTGGTTGCTATTGAAAGATATTTTATAGCTCTTTAAATCTTCCACATTCTTTAGCTTGGTACAGCAGCATATTTGGGTGTTTGACTGTAATTAGCTGAAGGCTGGGATCCACAATAAAAACAGAGAATTTGGAGCCAAAAGATGAAAAAGTAAGTTTAGCTGAGAACTCAAACTCAGAATCAATCACAGACTTTGATCATTGGCAAATGGAAGGAACTTAAGGTAGTTATGGAATTGAACCGATATTTCTCCTCTTCAGCTAATGTTATTGTATCCACAGTTGACATATTCCAGCTAAAGTGCTTTGGTAGTCCAGCAATCACTAAGTTTGGTAGGATCTCTAAAGGAACTCCTCAATTATGGTGGAGAACAACCCTTCAGAAAGCTACAGGCTCTGTTCTATGCAGGTGAGCTGTATGCGAACATGGTTGTGTAAGTGGTCTCTGTCTCTTTTATAAAAAGAAGTAAACAGCTTATTATGAGTCAAATTGTATCTTGGATCTCTCTGAGTCACTACACTTTAATGATGGTTAAGGTGCTCGTGCACAGATGTTGTGGGGTGTAATGAACTGGATATTGTAAGATTAAGGGCACTGTGGATGTTTACACATTAATTTCCTGTACATTAACGTCATATGATTGGCTGCACTAGAAGTGTTTCTTATAATTTAGTGCATTGTGATGATAAACACTTTTGAATTTGTTAAAGAATGGTGCTAAGAATGTCATTAAATTAAGATGATGTTCCTTGTGAGTCCCTTCCAACTCAGGAAATTCTGTGATTCTGTGAGTAGCAAATACTGTGAATCGCGTTTCCTAGAGAGCTGTATAATTTAGCCTCATACTAAGAATAACTTTGTATTTGTCATGTATTTTGTGTTGTCAATATAAGAAGGCTAAGTCATAAGCAAACTTCTTAAGAATACAAAGAGGGGCAAGAATGCCTGAACGGAAGTGCGAACACAATTTAGGTACAGATTTAAAGTGATTAGTTAAAAGTCAGGCATATTGATGTACATCTGGCTGTCACTTGTAATATTAGAATGATTCCACTTCCTTCTCTCTTAAAACAGCTTCTTTCACAAAATTGCCTCTTCAGTCTACAATACCAATCTTACATTTCTTGTTATTTAATCCAGCTTTCCTTGGGACTTAAGGTCCATTTATAAGTAAGGGACACTTCTTACATATTACAAATAACAAACTTTGCCGTGTACAGTGAGAACGTATCACTCGCAGGGTTTCAGAGAACAACTTCACCTCTACTGTGGATGGGAGGGCAATCATCAGAAAGAAGCATCCTGGTCTGAAACCTTTCCTGCATCAGCTCGTTGGGCATTAGGATAATTAGATCATCTGTCTAAATAGGCTCCATATGGTGATTTTTCTGTAAATGTTTTCTTTACTTGAACACAGTGTATTACTCTATTTACAGCTCCAGATTGAAATTAGCATTGGAGACTGGATGATTAGAATCTGGGCTGAGTAGCAGAAGAGTTTTTTATTACTCAGAGCAGTGGTGATGGAAATATTAGATATATTTTCTCTGATTCCAAAGTGTAGGAAAAAAGCAATAAATGACATGAAGCTGGCAGTACAGGCATGCTCAGGTCAGCTCAGCAAGACTAGTACAAGAAAATCCTGGACAAGTTTGCCAGTAGGGTTACCAAATTTGTTTAAAAGTGCAGCAAATCAGCAAAACACCCTGGTTCCTTAGTCCACAGGCTGTAAAGTGTGCAAATCTTAGCTATGGCTCTGTATGAGCAGGCAGCTGGAACACTCAAGTGTGGTGTTTAAATAAACTTAAATCCCACAAAAGAACAACACTTTGCCGCAATTTCAGCAGAAAGCAGTTTAATGAAATTGTTATTAATAGTCATCACCTTAATAAATAACTAGAAGATAAAACAGAGAGAGGAATCTCCATTTAACAACAAGATAGTCACAGTGTGGGTGAATAAAAGTGTTCAGGTGTTCAGTGATCATTCAGAAGCTAAACTGCCCGGCCAGGCTGTTGCACCTCAATGTCTACACTGGTGGCCAGGGTAGTTGCCCCATCAGGAGTGAGAAGCCACTGGCCCTGGGGCTCCAGGGTGGAGCATCTTGAGTTGGGTTTGCACTGCATGTCTGAGGCAACGTCACAGTGCCAGTTCACATCCAGGAGGTCCCTTTTTGTGATCAGGGGCTAATGAAGGTCCCAGCTTGTTATTCATTTGCAAGAAAACTGACACATTTTGGGATGTCTGCCCTGCTTTTGGAGGAGTTAATTGATTAAAAGAGGATGCAGGATCTCTGCAGGTAACAAGCAATGATTTCATGATAATTAGTGAAGAAACTTTAATTGGTGGGTTATCTCAGCACAGGACCTTTTTAAGACTTTTGGGGCTGACTTGCTGGATTAGATTCTTGTTTATTTATGTATTTCACCTTTTGAAAGAGTTTTTAATGCTTTCCTTGCTCAAGATAGGCATATTTCTGATGACTTCCGATCACTGCTGTACTCAACTATATTATGTTCTTTGCATGATTTTGCTTTTTGAGAAAAATAAAATTGTAGCACTATTTCCTTTTTTTAAAAGACGTTTAGAGCTGCAGTCTTCCATGTTACCTTTTCTATTGTTCCTGAGTATTAGGAACCAATTATTAAGAGATGCCTCTGCCTGAATTAGGGTGCAAAGGAGACCATATGCCTAAGTCAAAAGTATGTGTTTTATTTAACAGGAAATATGAGAAATAGGAGCAGGGAGAGGGGAAGAGACAGAGAGTGAGAGAAAGAGAAATTAAGCGAAGATATCACCATGTGGAATCCTGCAACGCCCCTCTGGTACTTCTTCACCCTGGTCTGTTTGGTGGTGGGGGTCCCTGATATCCATGGGGCATATGTGCTGTTCCCACAACTTGGGATGGCATGTGTGTGAGCAGCTGCTTCCTTTATCACAGTTTGCCATGGTGGGATGTTTGGCCATATAGGTTACCCAGGTCTTTCTCACCAGGCCTGGCATCTTCCTGGTGTTGTTGTCGTCTATGCTTTTCCCACAGTCTGCACAGTGGAGTCTTGTCTGGTGTGCTAGTTCCAAACCTTTCACCTTCGTGTGGGCCTGAAATTAACTCCTTCTTGTTTGCCATCTGTGTCTGTTGTGGTAGCTTATCTTGTGGGAGCTTCCTTCTTTGTCAGTGTTTGAGACAATTTATTGTACTTCTCTCAGTTGTCACACAGAGTCAGCTGGTTCAGACACTTTCTTTGAAAGCACACCCATCTCCTCCTCCTCAGCTCTGAGGGTAGTAAACCTGTCTCATAGTGGCAGAACTTCATGTGGAGTTGAGTCACCATCTTCCCCCTTTCTCAGACCTTTTGCAGAGTTTGCACTTACTGTTCTAATGACAGATTGTAAGCCCCCAAAAACTGGCTCCATAAGTGTCTTAAAAGGACTCATGGGATTTTTGAAGTACTCTGAGGAAGACACACTGGTGAAATACTGACAAGATATTCCCAAGAGATCGAAACAACAAAAATACTTTACTGTCAACTTCAGAACATCAGAGAACTTTGTCAAAGGTTTAGAGCAGCATTCTCACTTCTAAAGATAGGCATATGCCTATTTTTATATCATATTCAAATCAGTTCTGAGTTTGAACACATCACTAATCTTTATGATCAAATAGGACCACCCTCCTGTCACTTGATTTTTGAATTTAAAAAAGAAATTAAGCAGTTTTCGCTAGGATTATCAATCCTTCCAAGACGATAAAAATAGTCAAAGGTAAGTGCTACTACTATGATGTGAAATTCATGAACACAAGGATTTTTGTTATTTAAAAATGAAAAAGAAAAACACTTGGGACTTCCTTCACTTTCCTGCACTGCTCAGTAGAATTACAGAGTAAAAACTGGATAGCAAAATAATGATACTCAATCATCTTCATAGCAAACTGCACTAGAATCTACTGGAACAGCAGGAAATTAAAATGGTTGGTGGCTTTTTTTGTCCAAAGA
Organism: Eulacestoma nigropectus; assembly: GCA_013397775.1. Taxonomy (NCBI): domain Eukaryota; kingdom Metazoa; phylum Chordata; class Aves; order Passeriformes; genus Eulacestoma; species Eulacestoma nigropectus. The sequence continues at coordinate 8,141 of VZTE01002681.1, forward strand.
GAATATTGTGCTCTGGCTAACAGATATTTGGAAATATTCTGAAAATTAATTTTTGCTCCCCACAGAATTTGCTGTTGAGGGCTTCAAAGACACTCATGGAAATCTGTCTGAGTAAATAGGAGAATGTATGCAACCCAAAGTGCTAGGAGGCCTGAGACAAAGCAGCTGGGCTTGAACAAGGTGATGAGAGGAAGTTCAGTGCTTATATAAATACTTTTAATATTCAAATTAATTTCCACAGAGACCCAGCTTGGCTTTCTCTAAGGTAAACGGTACAAAATCCATCTTATTTCCATTTATATTTCCATTTCACATTTAATGTTGGTTGCAAGAGAGATGCTGTACCATGCTTCATTTTTTTAATCACTTCCCTGTTCTACTGTGTCTCAATATTGCATACAGGTCTGTCACTCACATTAGAGGCATGGTCTTGAGACAGCTGGCAAGCTTAACTGTATTTCTACTTCACTGCTGAGGCACTTGGTAACTTTGGACATCTTCTAAACTTTTGTTTTCAACAGAATGCTTACAGGCATCACAGAACTCTTACAGACCTATTATCAGGATCAGCTAATAGGTGTATGCCATAACTAACGTGACTAACAGGGCAAGGGCTTCATGTTCAGCTAATGTACATACAAAGCAGGCTTAATTTACAAATTATTCACATGTATCCCCAATGGAGACTGGGAAATAAAGCACTGCAGTCAGACAAATATAAAAACAATGGGAAACTAGAATTATGTGGTTTTTCTATCCATACATTTAAAGACTTCCTCATACGGAGTGCAACAGCTCACACATTTCCCACTTATACCGCCATTCATGCCTGTAGCCTAAAGCAAAACAAGAATAATAACTTTAATGTGCAGGATTTTTATGATGTGAAATTAGGTTTCTATCACATTGTCCTGGTTCTGATTACGAATTAGTTAATTTTTGCAGTAGCCAGGATGGGGCATGGCTAAGATCCAGAGGTTATTCTGAACCACCTTTTGTAATTTAACGAAAATGGGGGAAGCAGTTCCTTTGGGCAAGGGTAGCTATCTTGGAGGTGGTTGGGTATTGTTGTGATCCTGTGCTACACAGTGTATATATAGCATTTGCAAGTGGATCACTCACCTCTCTTGTACGCTTTTGTTTCTTAAAAGTACTGTTACTGTTAACTTCCTTATTTCATTGCTGTTTCCAGTAAATTATTCCTATCTCAATCTATGACTTTTGCCTTCTGTGTCTCCAGTTCTTCTCTCCACCTTGCCAGATGGAAGGAGGAGAGGAGAGTGATGAGAAGGCACGAGGTTTGGAGTGGTTTCAATGGGAACACTAAATTGAAGAATACCATTCCTAAACCACAACATACATTAAATGTATAGAGTATGAAAATTGTATAGCATGAGACTTTCTGCCAACAGAGCAAAATGTTCAGATTATATTTGCGTTTAGTGCTTCCATTCTCCAGTAATGGCTGTAAGGGCAAGGAGAATGTTCACATTTCTAAGCTCTTAAATGCCATAATAGTCATGCTAGTAATAGTGGAATTTACATTTTAGATTCTGTAAAATTAAAGGGCTCCTCCCAGTTTTGTATCATCTGTGAACTGGTTTAAGTATCCCTTCCAGTCCTGTATCCAAGTGATTTATGAAGATATTAAAGAGCATTAGACCTAGGATGGAGCCCTGCAGAACCTGCTACTAACAGGTCACCAGTCTGATCTAAGGAAATTTTCATTTCTGTGTAGAAATCTCGATGATTGCCAGTACACAAACACTGTAGGTGTGTGTTTTTATTTAGTTGTTTCTCTCCAGTATCACAGGTCCAGTATCTGTCCAATATAAAAGTGTTTTCTCACATTTCAAAAGCTACTATGCGACTTTTTTTTTCATAAAGCCTCCTGCTCTCTGTTTCTGCTCTACTGGTGTCAATTACTGGTGTCCCACTCCCTGTGTTAGTTCTTTTCCTTTGTTCTTTTACAATTTGTATATTTCAAGAGGAGCACAGTCCATGCAAAAATACCATATTCAGCACGTATTTCTCACTGCACAGTGTTACAGCCTATAGCATTAGATGATGTCTAAGCCCTTATACAGTGTTAACTTAGTAGGTGAGAAAAAACCAAAGATACATAACCTCTGTCCCAGCTATCAGCATGATGCCATGCACACGCAGATCCATACATACAGTAAAGCAAAATTCTAGAATATGAACAACTCTGACAACAGAAAATGATGTGGCACTGGTAAAGACATGACTATGAGCGTCTCTCTGAAAATTAGTTTTATCGACCTCTCAGATGCCATGAGCAATTCCAAAACTCTTCCTGATACTAAACAAACAGCTACAAGGCAAGCACCACTTGTGCCAAATATTCGACAGGTCTGGCAGAATGACAATAGTGACAGAAGCAGTTGCTTTTCGTCGCTGTGTGCAACTATGCTATTTTACTATTTTTTAAAAGCAAAAGTTCTACAAATGCATCATTAAATTATGTTTCCTTTGGAACCATGCACCATGTTGGCAAAAGAATAAGCAATAAATTTAAAGTAGTTTAATTATAGAAATAGCAATTTCAAAATGGTTTCCAGCATCGGCATTGCTAAGAGGCATCTGAATGTCTCAGGTATCAGCAGCCAAATAGTTATCAATATTAATCACTTCTCCATCCCTGTTTCTCAATGACTTGTATATCCCACTAGTCAAGTTCTTAGAAAAATGAACTATATGTTTTTCTAAAATTTATGATGGCTTGCTAAGATAATTTGTGTTCCAAAGGGAAATCCACAGTATGAATCCTCCCTGATTCTACAAAATGAGAAAATGGGATAGTCAGTAGGACACTTGGTTGCAATTAAAGAGGTTTGATTTTTGTCCTAGGCCAATTAATATCTTAATTCATAACAGCAGACAGTTTACCTCTCCTATCTTCGAAACAGGAAAATATTTACGGGATCCTTTGAACTACTCTTTCAAACAGAGTTCAAACATCTCACATTCTCGTCTAACCTAATAAATGGGTTTATCTCCTGAGATAAAGCACGTCTTCAACCAAATATCACCTATTTCAAATTGCCAAACATCACAGTGGCATTCAACAACCAGGGAATCAATCTGCACAGCTCACTTAAGCCAATTCTGTGTTATAGAAACAATACTTTGTATGACTTCAGAGAAAAATAGAGGGAAAAAATGAAAAAAATGATTACATGAGTCTGAAAGAAAGTAGATTGTTCACTCCCACACACACAAAAAAACCCAAACAACACAAAACAAAAAAAAACCCCATCCAAACCCCCAAAAAATCCAGCCCCCCAAAACACCCCACAGGTATCCACTCCACCCCCCTCTGTCAGTAGAAAATAGCTCAATAAGAAATGTCTGATCAATTTTGGTATTCGATTTCTTTATAAAATACATTCATATTTAGAGATGAGAATCTTAATTACTGCTTTAATAAGGTGTTGAAGAATAGCAGACATCAAATGTGCTATTCTCGTGACAGCATCGCTTAATGTTGCTTTCAATGCAGCACAGGAAGAATGATGTGTAAACTCTGAAAAACTACTCACAAAAATATGCAGATGTTGTTTTCATGCAAGTCACATTATGCATGGCACAAAAACAGAACACTATTTAAAATGTTTGAGAACATTTAACCAAATTGTTCCTGAATGACTAAATGATAATTACTTCCAGAGATTATAGACCTCTTTAAAAAAAAAGAGCACTTTCACCCCAAACCCTTGGTAGTTGTATGGAGGCTGAAATGCAAATGGCAAAGTTCAGCAATAAGATGAATCTATTTTTGCATTTGTTGCAATGTAAAACTAATAAATGAATGCTGTGAATTCAGGGGCAGCAAAATATGCCATGTTATCTGATGGATTAGCATGTGAAGCAAATGAAACTGTCAGACAGAGATGACTGCTAACAGAATCAAATTTAGACTTAAAATGAGCCCTGGAAATACCTCTTAAAAAAAGATTCAACAACGAAGAATTCACTGACTTCCCAAAGTGCAGGAGGTCATGTATTACACCAATTCAATCAGCTGTGCCCCTGCACTGAGAAACGAGAAATGAAGAGCTCAAAGTGACTGAAATAAAAACAAGTTCTTAAAAGAAACAGTGATACTCTATAACTAGGGTCATGAGTCACACCATTTAAAGATAGCAGAAGCACTGTTCCAAAGAGTGCAAGACAAGGTCCAGAGTGATCCATTTATTTCAGAAGATCAGAGCACTCTTGTAGGCTGAAAAAAACAGACATAATGCCCTTGTTTTATATCACATTAGGAAAAGTTCTTGTAACTCTAGAAAACCGCGACTAAACCCAAAAAATGGCTGTAAATAGAAGGTAACATCTTGTCTTCCTTATTTACCAAAAGTGTCATAGTCACTGTATTCTGAGCTATATATAGGCAAAAAATAACACTGCAAGATTCTAAAATCTGAGCTTGATGAGAGGGTTTTCTAACTAAAAGGGATGAAGAATAGAACATAACAACTGCACAAACAAACTGCAGTTATATATGATGTTATTAGACATACCACTAAAATCCCTGCTTTATCGACTCTGTTGCCTCTGAAGGACATGAGCTTTGCTACGAAGCTACAACCTATTTGGGATAGGAAAGCGAAAAGGAGAAAGAGGTCTCCCAACACTGGTGGTCCTTGCAGTCCACCTGGGTTTTGAAACAGCCAGGCACACACCCTTCACCTGAAAGAGGAACAGTAGCCCCCTCACACTGGAATGCACTAGAACCATTAATTTTTAATGAGTCACTGGTAGAAGCTATGTGTACACATATCACACCTACAAATGAGTGATGGTTCACTCTGTGAGAATTTCTTCCCCACACAATGAAAAGATTGTAGTAAAACTATAATCCCAAATCCCTTATGCTAAGTTCTTCTAGGTGCAAGAAGCATCTCCCATAAGTGTTCTCCTTCTCGGCTATTACCAGAGCAAAGCACATCTCCTTTAACTAAATGTATCTTTAGAAATTCAACCAGTCTACATTCTTTTTCTCTCCCAAAAAGCACTGGAAAGAGACTTTTGGAACTGTTTTGAGCACAAAATGCAAGATGGTTGTTATAGAAATAAAGGTGAAAAAAATCCCTCTGCAATTATATGGCTAAACTAATACTTGTTCAACATGAATTACAAGATCAAACTGGTCAGTAAAGACCATCAGAAATCAAGCAGAAGTCATCCAACATCTTAATGATCAGACAGACCCTGCAGGAATTCAGCACAATGCAAATATAAGTGCTACTGAGTAACCACCTTAGTATAGACTAGAGTGTAGAGATTCTCTCTATATTCTGAAAGTGTGCTAGTTGACACTGTAAAAACATAAAGCTGTTTTGAGAAAGCAACCAGAATTCCTCCTGTAGCACACCACAGCCAACTGTAGTCAATCTGCTCTATAATATCTTCAATTTTCTGGATATAGAAGAAGAAAGTAAAGTGCGGTGGGAAAAGAAGAAAAAAAAGTAAGTGTACAAAACTCAAAAGGAATAAGTGTTGTAATAGCCTTTGCATTTTTATGGCAACTTATCTAGGTTGTACAGGCCTCCCAAATTGCTTCTCTGAAGCTCTAGATACTTAAGTATCAGAATACAATCTCCCTTTTTTCTGGCTTTCAAGGATATTTGGCCTATGATTTTCCTTCCAATCTTAAAAGCAAAATAGAGACACCTAATGTAGAGTGTGTATGAATAAAGGAAGTTCTATTCTCAAGATATTTTTAAACTATACCTTAGCCAATGCTAAATGGTTTTCCAGTATGAAAAAATAAATTGTTTTATTTTTCGTATGTGGAAAAATAAAAAGCAGTGAGTACAAAGACAGTAAAAGTCTTCATATGTATGCAGAAGTCATCACTGTTTAAGTCAGAAATATCTTTTTATTATCACAGTTTTTCATTAATTCAAATAAAACCCCTGTATAGTTCCAATGAGGCCTGAGTAGAAAGCATCAAACAGTTACTAATATTTGCAAATGTCTTCCCTAAAGAAAAAGTTAGTGAATTACTATTAAATAAGAAAGCTACTCAAATGATCCAAATTATGAATACTAAATTTAAATGACAAGCTCTGCATTCAACATTGAGAAAACACAGAAAATTAATATAGCAATTGAGTGCTATTAAGGAACAATTTGTCCGTTATTTATCTACTGGTTCTAAATATCATTGTTCAATCAGCTATTCAAAACTCATATCAACATTTTGAGTGCCCACCACCATTAGGAAAATATAGAAAAAAATGGGTAATAGACCCCCAGGGTACAATATCTTTCTGACAATGGATTTTAAAACATATGCTAAAAATTAATGAGGCAGAAATGAAAAGAGATTGAGTAAAGTTTAAAATAGCTTAAAGTGAAAACTTTTTATTGTGAATTATTTTCACAGTTTACTGAAATAGAAAGTCAAGAAAATAAAGACTGCGGTAATGATTGCAATTATTAGAAGAGGTGCCTGAGTTAGGGTGCAAACAAGACCATATGTCAAAGTCAGTATTATGGATCTTATTTAACTTATTAATTTAACTCTTATATATGCATATACAGTCCTGAATTTCACCCTTTACTGTCTAATGTTGTGGCTTTACGTTGTCTCTTCCACAACTTTTGGTTATGCCCCAGGGTCCAACCAACTTGAAGATCGAGCTAAGCATCTGCATCCAGACTAATGGCTAAATCTTCTTCTTCTATAGATGCATCCCTTGCTTCTTTGAAAAAAAAAATCCTCTGTATAAATGATCATCCTTTTTGTCCATATTGTATTACTTTTCTGATGAGTTAGGCCTCTTTTTGTGTCTTATTAAGATGCTCTGTAAGATTATGGGTATGCAAACTGTCAGTTTGAATTTGGTGATACTATGGTAAAGTCAGTTTTCACTCAAATATTGTTAAGTGAATATTTTATTAGTCTGGGTATATTGTCCTAGATACCAGTGAGTCTTTGGCTTCTTACTAGGAACTAAATCCCCCCAGATTGAAAGTCTTCCCTTAAACTTGAAAAATTAATTGATTTCACATTTCTGCTTGTTTTCTATTTTAGAAAAATGTTACTGATGTACAATAGAGCAGAAGTCACTGTCTCTATGATGGGCCTTAAAGTCCCTAAGAATATTGAATAGAGTCAGAAGTACATGGAGAAAAAGCTGTGAAGTTTAGTCTAAAGGTAGCTCTTACTTTTGTGTCTGACACTGTATGGAAGAGTGGCATTGATATTCCAGATGGAGTAGAATAAAATTAAATAGCTCAGCTCTGAAGAGTGGAGATATGGGGGAATAAATGGAAAGCGGGGAATGGTGAAGAGCAGGGAGAAAATTACCCATTTTGCATATAAATGATGTAATTACCCCCTCAGCTTCTCAGGCAGAAGTTGACATCCCTAATTAGAATAATTTTATGATCTTCTGGGGACAGATATACAAAAGCATAAAGAGGAAGAAAAAATAACAAATACAACTAACATCATCGGCTGCTTTTACAACATAATTTTGCAAGAGAACTGATGATGTACATCCAGTCTCAGCTTTATAACAAATTACCATGTTTGTATTTTATTTCAGATGATTCACAGGGCTTGATATAAAAGGCAGAGGCTGAATGAAACCTTTTCAGAGAGGAAAATGATGAAACCACAATACAAAGACAGGGAATTGAAAGCCTACTGTAATGTGTTTCATTGTTTTCTTCTGATTAATACTGTAAAATGAAAGCCACTGTGTTTAACCTGTGCTGATGGTACAGTTGCTGTAATTAAGCATGATAACTTACAACTTGTGCATGCGGATTGTTTCATACAAAGCACCTGGCTGATTTGCCAGTACCCGCACTATTAAATCTACAACAGACATGTCCAGCCACCGAAGTCTGCCATATTTTCTTGTTTAATTGATTTACAGTATTCCACCACATCTTCACTTCCTAATTGCTGGGCAAAAAAGCAGGTATTTAGCCTTTTTCAGATGGTGAGGCAGTGAGGGGACGTGTTGTTTTAGTCATGTGGGAAGGAAGGGGTTTTGCTACAAAGGAAGATAAAACCCAGTGAGTATAGCAAATCTGGAAAATTCCGTTATCATATGGCCCATCTTATCACTCTGATCATCTGACTGATTGATTTAATGTTGCGAAGAGACTTGACAGACCAACTTGTTAGCATTAGATACTGCACGCAGTTGTTATCCATCCACTAATTTTACTCCAACAGGTAAATATTCCAGTAGTCAGGATTTGGCTGAAGGATATGTTTGTGTACGGGAACTTATTTTTTTTTTTTTCCTCACATAGCTGATTCTCTTTTGCATTTCCTAAGTGTGATTTCACGGTAAGGAGACAAGTTAGAAGCCAAGAGAATAAAATTATCCTCAGGCATAAACGCAGAAAATCAGGTTTGAAATCTCAGAGGAGCTGATGTTCTTGTCCTATAACCATTACTTACCGTAGTGATTAAATTTTGAATAATTTAGAAAAATTAAAATCTTTCTAGAGTTATTTTCATGTCCAGTCCTGACTGATTAATTAATAAAAGCTAACAAAGATTTTAAGCCTCAGAAAATCTTTGGGTTTCGTTCTGCTCAGGGAATGGTCACAGTGTCAAGTCCATTAGTTCTGAGCTAATTCATCCTGCGCAAATTAATATTATTCACTCACAGACCACAGAATCTGGAATAACCAATGTGGTGTTGAGCTAATTAAATATTATCTATTGCACCACGCGCTTAGTTCTTCAACTCCATTTACATAGGTGGAAAGGGGAAACGTATTGCAGTTGTTTTATCTGACAAATAACTCTCAAATGTCATAAAGATGAATCCTTCCCTTCCCAATTCCTGTGTTTGTTCTGCACAACAAAGAAGGACCAGAAAGAATGACAGCAGTAGTCCAAAGCATCTCTCAAGGGGTGGTTTTGTGAAGGGGGCTCCACAGCAGGCACTGGTGGGGTGGTCAGTAGGCTGTAGGGGTCTTCTGTGTTATCCCAGTGTGAGTCATGGCTGCTCTGCACAGTGCACCTCCCAAATTCATGGTTATTGAGGCTGGGAATAAAAAATGATTTCACAGAAAACCAGAGTCATCAGTGAATATTCCTGAGTGAGAAGGTCTTTTGCAAAATACCCTTCTGTGCAGGACTGTGAGGGACGTCAGCAAAGGCGTCAGGCAGCTGAAACAAAATAGCATGTGTACCGGCAAATAGCGGCCTTTGGCTGCTGTGATGTGAATGAGAGAACAACACAAGTCTGCTCTTTCCTCTGAGAGAAAAAGAAAATCAAAGGCAGAAGAGTGTAACACATTGTACAGATTATCTATAGCAGCAGTATAATGTGTAAAAAAGCTGGCAGAGAGGGACTTCGGTGGATATCATGGATGTGATGATCCTGAAAACGTATAAGCATAAGGGATTGATTCTTGAAAATAGGCTAAGACACTGAAAACCATGTGGAATGATCCATCCTTCAGCTTCTCCTGTCTGCGAGGGAAGGGTGCTCAGTGTTTACCCTCTTGCCAGAGCTCCTTTCAGTCAGAGGATCCAGGTTTATTTGCAGAATGTTTAATTCAAAAGCAACTCTAGTTTCTCCTTTTGTAAAAATGTGTATACACCCTCCCAAAAGTAGTATGCAGTCTGTACCAGGTAGAAATTTTCTTTATTTCTGGATTGTAGCGTGCATATAAATGCATCTGTCTCTACAGCTATTTCACAAGAGGTGTGTGTTGCTGTCCACAGGCCAGCATTTATCTTTCTGGTTCGTGCCACTATGTGGATAATACATCACTAGAGCAGTGGTGCTAGTTATGATGTATGACACCAACATGTCATAAAAGTGTTGCCACTTCTGTGATGTATTATTAAAAACACGGAACTAAACAGAAAGATCAATATAATACAGGTCCTTAATTTTTTTAAGTGGGTTAGAAGGTTTTAGATTAAAAGAAATGGGCTCCAGAGAGTTTACACAGAGTCTCAGTACATAACAGAAACGAATGAGAATAACTGTGATTTCACATAGGACCTAGTTTTTAATGAAATAGATTCAGTCTTTTTAAGTTTCATGTCCTCTCTGTACTCAGTTGTGATGCAGCCAGCTTCCTACCACATTCCTACAGAGTATCTTCCACAAAATACCATCTTCTAACGTGTTCAATAATCATAGAGTTTGAATGAGAAATTAATTTGATTTTGTGTTTCTAATTTTATTTCAGTTTTTCATCTCCTTCTAAAGTGCTTGGACAGTTTTTTCCACCTTCTGCTCAGAAAGGTGAAACAGCAAAAGAGGCTGCCAGGTATTCACATCCATGAACCTTTAAGATATTGCAAAACATTATTAAAACTAACAGTTGGCACTTCTGGCTTCTGCATATCTCACATAAAGCAAAGCAATCCCTCAGCAAGTCAGAAAAACTTTCTTACGTCCAGAAGGTCTTGACCTTAAACATCTTAACAGAGCAAAAACTCAGTATTAATATCAATTTTATTTTAGTGAGGATTTGCAAGCAGTCTTTTTACATTCTTCTCTTTTCTTATGGTTTTGGTGCAGACACTTGTATTGTCTTCTCTACTTGAGTATTGCATTCATCTATCTCATTTACACATTGTTTTCTGCTCTCTACCCAAAACATAATGGTTTCGGGGTAGTATATTTATTAACCTTTCTTGGGTAACATACCCATTTTTTTCCTGCCTTAATATTATTTCCTTGGCTTCTTGAACATATTTTATAGAGTTTTATATCCGCTTAATCTCTTACCCAAGATATGTAAATTAAGTTCCCTTCCTCGTTGTTCCTCTGATACCTTCTAATCCTTGAATCATTTCGGTTGCCCAAATTACCAGCATATGTGTTTTCTGGGCACTTGGAACATAAAAAGAAATTAAGAGGCCCCTGTCTACCATGAGGTTCTGCTGTGAACATACCTGTTATGTCTGGCCTTAAACAAAGGAATTGCAATTCTTCTGCACAGAGAAGAATGGGCCATTCTATTTATTGTATATTTTTATCAGTTTTTGGTACTATTCAGAGTCCCAGACACTGTTTGTACATTAGATGCTGCGTTTCCCAGCCCAAAGAGCTTAAAGTGGAAGATTTTAATTGCATGTGAGCACCTCCTAGCAGAGACCCCTACAGAGAGGGCTTCGCATTAAAGCCTCCATGATATTTCAGTTCCTGTACAATACATATTTAAGACATATAATTTTAAGTGATAAATGTGTTCATATTTATAATGTATTTTGTCCTAGAAATAATGTTTCAATAAGAGCAGTTCTGGGATGGTGAGACAGGAGGCAAGTAGTTTGGACTGTGCAACATCCAAAACCACTGCATTTTATGAAGGTCACGGCAATTTACATCTCTTAGCCCCAGATAATACAGAGGTGTTCACCCAGATCATTCTGATGCAAATAGCTATTTTTTTCTAAGCCAGAGCAAGATTATAACATGGGACCTCTAGTCAGTGATGTATAATAACTACATTCTCTCTAAGGAGAGACACTAAATCTGCCAAAAATGTTTTTCTCTGTCTTCAGGTCTGAGTCTAAACAAATCCCTACATGTGATCAAAGTACTAGTGATGCCAAAGAGAAATATGGTTGTGCTGATAGACAGCTGAAGATGCACATCTATCTTCCGACTTCCCCTTCTCTCTCAATGTTATCATTGTAAATGAATTAGCAGAAATAATATGCTTGATGTAGAATTTCTCTAAGAATCGTCTATAAAAAGGAGGGGTTTTTGGACAGAGAACAGAATTCTATATTGCTGTAGCATAGAGGAAAGTTACTTAATATAGTGAAAAATAATGTGTTAGGGTTGATTATGCTGTTGAATATGTATAAATGAAATACAAATGTAAATGAGCAGTGTGATTGACACTAATTTCTAAGTTTCCTGTATATATACAGAAGTACATATACTCTAGTATTTTTTATATTTGTGTACTTGAGAGTACCAACAGCTGTAGGAAAAGCTCCTCTTTGGAAGCCTTTTGAAATTGTGAAATACACACAGTGGAATGTTGCCCCTTCTTAGAAAACCTGTAATTTACCTGGCATCAATTTGTGACTTCATGTACAGTGTTGGCAAAGAGTCAAGAGCAGAGGGACAGTCTTTCATGACAGTAAAGGAACGTTAACTTTTCAGTGTTGTTTAAGGCAAAGTTTCTCTGTAACATCATGTATCTGTCTCTCCACCCTATCTGTCCTCACCATTCTCTTTTTCTACACTTATAAAGAGCCAATCTTGTAGCTGTGAAGCAATGACCCACAGTTGCTACGAGTGAAACTTGCCTTCTGAGAATTCTCAAACTTGAGATATATAATGAGTACAGTGAAGAAGTTAATTTTGGTAATATCACGAGCATTCAAAATCATAGTTTTTTAAGATAAATACAAATATGTATGTATTATATCTAGAAATACTGAATGTAGTGAAAGCTGCATGTTGCAATTATTGGAAGTACATACAAGTTACAAAGAGATGAATACACCTCAGCTGACAATCATAAGTAGAAAGTATAATGTAATTTCTTTTTTTAGAGCTGTGTTGGAGGTAAAAAGCTAGATGGGAGCCATTAGCTTTTAATGATTTATAATGCTTTTAAAAGCTTCCAGACAATAAGCAGAGAAAAGAAGGATGGTACTGGTCTGTAATTCATAGAAGCTCATTTAGGCAGAGAAAACATATCCTCTGATGTGCTTATGTGTAAACTTTTTACAACACAAATAGAGATTTGATAAAAGGAGCAGAATCAGGCAGCAATTATGTAAGGTACACAGTTAAATCCTGAGCTTTTCTTTCACAAAAATATCACTAAATATCAATCTGTTGGTTTGAAGAAACACATATTTAGAAAGACTCATGAGTTTCTTTTAAGAACGTTTTCTTTAGCATCTAGTGGTAGCAAATTAAAGCTAAAGTAAATTAACTTAGTACACATACTGCTAAATTTCAAAAGGACAGCAATGTCTCTGAATACATAAAGAGAAGTCTAGAACTGAAATATATCTCACTTCAGCCTAGCTCAGAACAAAACATAGTATATAATATTCCTTGATAAAGGCAACATGACTGCTGGGAATTGCTACTGGGCTTTTAAAGTACTATTATTTTCTTTAAACTGCATCCTTGCATCCAAATAATGTTATTATCTAAAGTAATAAGATAAAGGGATGATGAGTGTACATTTGGTTGAAGAATGAAGATAATTTATAGTTATTTCATTTCTATTGTGGAAAGAGAAAAAAAAAGGTGGTCAGCCGTTGATAGAGGCTGGGAAAGTTCTTGTTTCAGGCAGACGCTGTGCGTTGCACGGCCAGCAGCCTGTGCAAAATAAATAAACACAGGCCCTTTTCCATCTCTCATAAATGGATCCTAGCACCTATGACCATGACAGCAAGCCCTAGATTGCCATGTAAAAGGTGAACTGCAGTTCCACAGATGCCTCTGTCTTATATTTTGTCCCTTTAACTGTGCTTGGTCTGTCCATATTTAAAAGCTGAAACTCCTTCAGGTGTCTTTGGCCGATGTTTGCCTGCTGGTGTGTCCTAGATGTACGTGATACTTGGGAGCAAGTAGGTCAGGTTAGAATGCTTCTGAGAGTGTAAGGACATTTTTGCTCCATTGGGCTGGTGATTTGCTCGGACATCGGTTGTCCAGTTTTGGATATCAGGCACCCAGCTTGGATGTGGATTACTGCTTCTCAAGGAAATTTTTTGCGTTCTGTAACATGCAATTTAGTTATTACCTTTTGAAAGACAATTTCCCCTACTCTGGCTGGCCTTGGAGTCCCAGCAGGCTGGCTATTGTGAACAACTCTCTTAATAATTCTCAATATTTAATGTGGATGATTTAAGAACCTTATTCTGCGTTGTCATTTTCTTCAGCACTGAAGCACTGGTCTGACTCTCATTGATTCCTGAGATTAGGTAATTACTAGCCTGAGATGTAGGAGGAATGTAATTCAGCTATGGAAAACAGCATAATGCAATGCCATACACCTTGAAGAAACCTATTACATGACTTTGGATGGCATTCTGGAATTTGACAACTATGTGGCCTTGTTCCAAACAATTAAATGAATCTCTCTTCAGAGCATATGGTGTAGAGAACATGTCATGTTTGAGAAATATGGTTGGCTGGTAATCTTGATTTTTAATTTTGCAAAAGAACAATTATTTGGCACAGTATAAACCCTTTTTTCCCCTCCCTGTTAAGTACAGATGTGTTTTTTTCAAAGACAGAAAAAAAAATCTTTTCAGGAAAATCCAGTTTTGCCTTGCATATCTGATAGATATTTATTTTTGTCTCAGTTCTTTTGAACAACCGTGTGGCTGTTTTTATGTCCCATTGATACTAAAGTTTGTGAGGAAAGTCAAAATACAAAGACTCAGCTATTGGAGATTTGTAGGTTGGTCTGTGTGAAGGATCTGGCTGGTATAATTGTTACTAAAAAGGTGGTACCTGAGAGAAAACATTCATTGTTTGATACCCCAGAAATTTATCAACCTATTCTTCTTCACTGCCTGGGATGCATAATTATGTTTAATAATTGCACTAGGGTCCAGGCTGGATGGTGGACACTGTTTGTTCTGCACAAAGAAGCAGCAATCTCACCCTGCCCAGGCTTCTGGAAACATCTCAGATGAGATCTAGATGCCACTACACCAGAAGGGATCTGCCACTGGTTTCAGTGGGGTACTGAGCAGGGATATTATGTGCAAACCAGCCACAGGAGAACATCTGCCTGCCCCTTTCTGCTGTTCCTGAATTATGGACCACCTTCAGATTCCCTGAGCTGGTCCTGGGTGAGGGAGGATCATAAGGTTCCTGCTCACCTGGCCCAGAGTCCGTCCAGGCAGCTTGGCTCTGTTGGGCACTGTGCCATGATCTCTCCAAGACAGCATTTTTCTCTAAGGAACTAAGGGGATTAGGCTTTTAAGGAGAGGTCTAAGAGGATTGCAGATTTAAGAGATGGCCAAAGGGGCACATTTATAGTTTTTTAATTAAAAGGGATTTTGACTGGAAGACCAGAAGGATTAAGGAATTGGTAAAACCAAGTTAATGTCAAGTGCAGGGCTGAATCACAAATTAGATGTATTTCTATCAGATCTTTGGTTTCTAACTTATTTTTTTTTCTAAGATTAAAAAATCTGTAAATCTTAGTAAGGTCATTTCCCATCAATCTTCCTCTTTGACCACTACACCCCTCCTGTCCACAGTGATGACATTAAAAATATATTTACATCCAACACAAGAATTTGAATGGCTGGTAGCTATAAAATGGGAGACATTTAACAGACTATGTCATGCTTAAAGAAAAACCTTATATGTCATAAGAGTAATAACTGACTCCTCATTTTCTAAGCACAGATGTGTTTGAACATTTAAATGGACCAGTCTGTACATTATTACTTTTATGTCTACTTATTTTAAATGATCTGCTGTATATGAAAGGCAAAGGGAGAGGCATAGTATTGATCAGGTTATAAAGAGAAATTATCGCAGTTCTAATTCTAATGCAAAATAACCCCTGTTCCTGATTTTATATATAAATCTCTTGGTTTTATACTATTGAGTCATGTAACATTGTTTTAAAGATAAAGTGAAGGTGTTAAGTCAAAGGAAGTAATTTTAAGTTTTAATTATTCTACAAGTTTTGCCCTACAGCACTTTTTTTAAAACTGTACCTTTTGTTCAGCACTAAACTGCATGAATTACTTATAAGGCAGACAGATCAATATCTCAGAATGTCTTACAAATAATAGTTTACTTCAGCTGGCAGTTTTTCTGTTTTTGCTTTTCATTCACCAACATTTTATTCTCACAGCATTAATAGCAAAAATCAGCTAGTGAAATGAAAGTGTTCTTATCAAATGAATCTGTCAGTTCAAGGACACAGCTTATATTAAAAATAATATCTAACAGCTGCTAGCATCCTGACACTTTCAAAATATGAAGGGGAATAGGTGAATATTTCTGAAAATCAATATTTCAGCTATAGTATTGGCAAAATGTTGCAGGAAAAGTGTCCTGTATATGACAGATGTCTGTATCTGCTTGTGGCTTCAGTAAACCATATTATTTGTTGGACTATGCTCTCTCAGGAGCATCTGTAAAATCATCTGCTTTGAATATCTTTGGAAAGTATTAACACAAGGTTAAAAGCAAAAAAAGTAAGCCAGGATCAGAAGATGTAAAGCACCCAAACCTGTCCTAAAATCACCTGTTTCTCTGAAGTCCAAGCAGAAGATACAATACTGTGGCATGCTTCCTAAAATTTCCACCTACATGTTTCTCTCAGGACACTGCTGTACCTTTAGTGCTTTACTGTCTGCTGACATGTTATTTCCTTCAGCACTTATATCAACTTATATCAGCTCCCTGGAACAGACTTTAATCTATGCAGGGCCAGAGCTTGCTGCACGGGGTAAGACACCCAGACCTGGACAGGGTGCTGCTCTCTCCTTTATAACGTTGTCTACATATCCAAAGCAGTGCTAGGATTTACTCTGCTGTAAAAGATAGTCCCTTTTGAATCTCCTGTTTGTAAAAAAATCTCATCTCAATCCTAAAGCTAAAATATTGTGGAACCCCTTAATTTGTGAAGTCCTTTGATCTTATCAAATGAGAACATCTAAAAATATGTCCATTCACTATTTGCCCTCTCTGATATTTTGAATGGATAGCACAGTCAAGCTCACTGTGTTTTGCTTTTTGTTTTAAAACAGAGTTAGTTCATATTTCTTTTTACCGGTTGTAGTCAAAGGTTCTGGCATTTCAAACGTGTGTTTCCAGGGTATTAATATCAGCACTTCTGTGTGCAGTTCAAGGATAGAACTGGACTGAGAGAGCTGGGCTGAAATGGCACTGAAATGTTGAAAGGCTTGTTACCCATCATAGTCTTAGGGGAAGGGACCCCTGTGAGATTCCTGCCCAGGCTCTGGGACCTTAGAAACACATTGTCCCAGAAGGATGGGCTGCCTGGGCTGGGTGCTCAATGCCTTCACACATCCCTTTTAGCTCTAGCTTTTCTGAACATGGATTTTGTATACTTATACGCTCTTGTCTGGGCTATGAAATGGCACTTTCTTCTGGTCCAAAAGATTCCCACTATCAACCAGCCCAATCTGTTCAGTCCAAAGTATTTTTTTCAAGAGAAATTAAGGCAAAAGAGCATTGCTTGGGTGCCAAGTGGCTTCTCTTGCTCTCAAGTGCAGTGGGAATTTGGGGCACTTGAATCTTGCCCTGGCTTATGTTTGAAGTTTAAGTCACTATTTAATTTTGATTCCTTTAGATATCTGTTGGTACAGTTGTGCTGACTTTGTGTATTTTCCCTCTGTTTTTTGGGCAGTTTATGCTGATGCTGTGTTCTTTCAGGATGTTTCTCTCCATGAACTCCTAACACTTTTCGAATAATGAGTTCCGGCAATATGTAGAGTTGTATTGATTCCTGTTTACAATTTTTCCCTTTATTTTCTTCCCTGTTAATTCTATATTTATAACATGCTATATAAAAGTGAAACTCAGAGTACCCTCCTACTTACTTTAATAATTTCTCCCTATATTGACATCTATTACTTTGGTATTGATCTTTATCAGGCTGACTTTATTTACAGTGTAACAAGTTCATACTAATAACACCAGTCTATAAAACAGTCAATAGAACAACCTAAACTGCATAAAACCACCCGATTAACAGTTTTTCCAACACTCTCTTCTGAAATAAAAATATTGTGCTAGATTTGAACATCTGGCCCCCAATTCTTGGAGGGATGATAATTTTTTTTCTCTCTTATTGTAAATGCTGGCCATTTTTTCATCAGCTTTTTCATGGGGGTATAGCTGCTGCTGCAGAGCACCACTGTTTCACACCTGAAGCTTGGCTGATGCTCACTTCTGTTTACTTTTACCTGACATCTTCTATTAGGAGAGTTTTCAACAATATATCTGTAAATGTTCTGGGCAAAGTCAAGGGAACACTGACATCAATCAATATTTCAGAATTATGTTTCATAGGGTATATGGTATTTATCTGTTTATGTTTTGTTTTTCTATTTAATTGTTCGTCTGCACTATTTTTCTTGCAATTCAAATTAATTATTCTTCATAGATTCTCAAGATGCATAACACTCTATTTATTTGTTATCCTACTGACCATGATTAATGACCAAACAGAACTTGAATATCTCATTTTTAACAATCATGATAAATTGTAGCCTATCATTGCAACTTAATATGCTCCCCACGCAAGACCTAAGTGAAAAAAATTATATCATAATTAGGAAGCGCAAGAATACTTTGCCAAAACAAAACTTGCAGTTCCATGCTTTTGCTGAAAGGGTTTTACAGCACATCAGCCTAGCTGTTCTGTTCCATTCTTATCGGAATATAGCTCAGGAACTTTATCACAGTGCATCTAGTACTGAAGGAGGGTCTTTTTGCAAAATTTTGATTGCAGCCTTGAGAACTCATGAAACAGGTCAGATAAAACAGCCTGTCACATGGCAAGGTGAAACAGAAAGGCTGCTCATGCGGTCTCTAGTCTACATGGGATGCATCCCAGTCCCACTGCCCTTTGGCTACGGCTGTATACCATGGGGTGGTACACTGCCCAGCGCCCGGCATGTCCCACCTAAAGACATGTATCATTCTGAAAGCTGCTGACAAACATCATTCCACTTTCTCCCTCCTTCCTTTTCCATACAGGAAAGCTGTGGGCACACAGGCTATAGAGCAGTTGCAGCAGCTCCTGACAGTCTCTGATATGGGTGAGTGAGATATCAAGTTTCACCCCATCAGGTTGTATAAACTTGGCCTCTCCAAGCGTCACATTTAGTATGACACTTTTTCATGCTTAGTTTCTCCCTTCTCCAATGTCTTCCCTCGTCCTGCTCTCTTTCATCACTATCTGGGTGACAATGGAAGGTGAGAGCACAGAAGCATCAATCCCAGTCCTGTATCACCTGGAGCTACACTTGTAGTAGAGTGAATGTTTAGCAGATCCCTTGCAGTTTACCCCTTAATTTTAGTTTTTAAGCAACACCGAAAAAACACAGTGATGAAAACAGCAATTCATCTTTTAATTTTTTTTTTTTTTTTTATTACTACAACAGTTATGGTTTCTCTAGTCGTATTTGTCAAATCATTCCTGAGTTAGTGTCTTGCATTTGGCAAAATGTTATTTTGGAATAGTCAGTGTGTTTGTAGTTAATATCAAATAATATCATGCACCGTAATGACTCAAAAGAAGCATGATCAGCAATCAGTAAAACTGAAATTAGGTAATTCCTTGGCTGTAAGCATAATCAATCAGTTACCAAGATTTTTAAAATTCAGCATTAATTTTGTCAGTAGAAGTCACTAGACTGCAGATCTTTAAGACTGGAGTCTTGCTGTCCCTGCTTTTAATAGAGCTAAGGTAAGAAAAATCATAATACTCCTTCGTCACTGAAGAGAAGAATCGTGAAGTGTTGGTGGGAAGAAGCTGGAGAGACAGAAGCGTTGGCCCTCTCTTCTGTCACTGCCGAAACAGAGCTCTATCAGTGTAAGGTTCCCTTGATTTATGAGTCAGTATGCTTGTTTCTAAGGAGATGTCAGAAATTGCACAAGTTCTCTGAAAAGCCCCTTAATAAAAGTAAGGGTTTCATGTTAGGGCTTATGGTTAGGGTTAGGGGTTAGGATTAGCGTTAGGACCATACTGCACGGAGTTTTCTCAACTGATGCTTGAATTTATAGGTCTAATTTTGATTTTACTGACTGAATTTTATTTTGTTTCCTAGTCTTTTAGTGACTCTCTTCTAGGTCTAGAAATATTTACAGATTTTTGGACCTTGAAATATAGCATGATTTTCCTCAAAATTTAATTTCTGTTGAGATGAACCTTAAAATATCCAAGCAAAACTTCTATATGCAATATTTGAAAGGATAAGTGATTTCAGCTTTGAACGAGGCACAAGAATGGATTACCTTTCAGGATTTTAAATGAAGCAACATGCAGCAGAAACACCTATTCAATGAGTTGTTTAATCAACTGCAGAAGTAGTTATGAATACTAACGATTCTCTTACAAACATACATAATTATTAGTATTATTTTAATTCTTTTTTACTTTTTACTAATAATAGAGGATTTTGTGATTTTTTCCTTGAAAAGCACATCTCTTCAGACAGCAAACTGCTGCTTGGTTGGATTGGGAAATCAGAAGGAATAGTGTATTTAGGATAAATAACTGAAGGAGAAGAATTCTGTATGTTAAATTCTGAAAAATTTCTCCTCCTACTATTCATAATGCTCTCTCCATTTCCCTGTTTAGCACTGCCCATAATTTGAAAAAAATATTTAATTATTTTATTTTCACTTCTTTTTCACTTTTATTGATCTCTTTTTTAAAGGAAAATTAATTTTTTACTCCTACTGGTAAAAAATTTACAGTTTTTCCTTTTTAGTGAAGATCAACTGGGAAAACCTATGATTTACCTAGCGTGTGAAATCAAAATCCCTGGCCACAGAGATGGCAAAAGCATCTTGTTCAGCAACATAGAAGCTTATGCAAAGGCAAAATTATTACAATAACATCAGATTTAATAATTGAAATGCCATAAATGGGAAAATCATAGGCCTATTTAAAATGAGAAATTCTAAAATATTATTTACTGTTACTTATTATTAAAATATTATTTATTATTTCATATTGATGATTTAGCCACAATCTCTAAAAACTCTCATGCATCTAGGAACTGCTCTTGAAACACATGCAATTTTTTTGCTTCTATCTGCATCAGGACTGCTTTTTCAGAGTTATTGCTGATACTTTAATGTAAATGCAGTCTGAAAATCTCAGTCAAGGTTCCATGTCCATATTAAATAAAAATGGGAAAATAATAAAAATAAATTTGATATGATTAATGAACAAAACACTCCAATCTCTTTTCCCCTTTCCTTTTGTGGTTACTGTATCTAATAGCATAAGACCATTAAATTGAACCCTCATGCTTTCTGACATTTTTTCAGAAGTACTTTACACTTAAAATATTATGTACATGTTAATGCAAATGAAAATTGCTTATCTTTATTAGAAGCACAGTGCTAGAACCAGAGGTATTTAAGCTTAGCCACAGTCACTTACAGCAGAATTCCTCATTCAGCTCTCTATCTGTCTCTTGATCATTGGCCTTTTCTCCTGTTGACCTAAGTTGGCTCTGAGAAATAAGGCTGTTTAGGAAAGTCTGTGTTGAGGGCATCCTGATGAATCTCTTGTGTCTTTGGTAAATAACACCAGAAATGCTATAAACCTGTTGACTCCAACAGGAAGAAAACAGTGGAAAATTCAATAAACTGCTTATCCACTATTCCTCTCTATGCCTGGTTAGAATCAACTCTATCTTTGCAGTGTAAAGTTATTTTGCAGAATTATTGTCTATTATGACTCAGTTACATTTTCAAAATTATGACCATCCTCCGTTAAGCTTTCATCATAACAAGTGATGTTCAAAGAGTCAAATCAACGCTTTCAACCATTTTCAAGTTTGAAACTCCTTAATCTGGGTGATTTGCTAAATAACCTGTTATCAGCAGAGAGTGAAAGAGAGAAGGAACTGTGTGGGATGAACAACAGAACTGCTGGATTTGCCTTCACAACTTACTGCGCAGAACTTTTGTGTTTCTGTTATTGGGTATATGAGGACTGACAGCAAGAGTCTCAGGCCAATGCTTTCCTGCAAGCAGATAAAAATGCTCTTGCTGGAAAATATTGCAGATTTGCCTGGTGACAGTGAGACAAACTGGGAGGGAGAATGGCAAATAATTGCATAATAATTGCATTCTATTGAATGACCCAGCTGAACTGCCTCCAGCCAAACTAGACAGAAGATGGGTAGAAGGGATGAAATTCCTAGAGACACAGGGAAAGTCATGTAGAGATTTCTTCTTTCAGCATGCCTCTGAAAATAGTTTCTAAAGCAGAAAACAATCCTACTTAAAAAAAAAATGATTGAGAGATCTGTTTTCTTTAGTTGTCCCTTCTCTATCAGCTTTTGAATAGTGTGTTTAAAAAGCCTGTGTCAATCAATTTTTTTATTTCTTTCTGTAATTTGAAAAATCAACAAATTATAGAATTTTGAAGCTTTTTGGCATGTCTCTTTCCAAAAAGTGTTTTACCACAAAACTTATTCTAGATCAGAATCCCACTGGAGTAAACTTTGAAGAATTTACAAGCTAATAGTAACACTACATATGCTCATTTATAAAACTTTCCCTGTCTGAAATCTTCCTTATAAAAAGAAATTCAAAAAGTGCTCTTTTTCCTATAATCCTATCATTAGCAGATTGCTGAAAACATATTTTTTGAAATACTTATGTGAAGTACCTTATAAATTTTGTGAACATTAGATAAAAAAAGATTTCTTTTCTCTTGGGACTTGTTATTTGGTCCTAAAGAGCTAATGATGACCTTGGGTATATGATAACCCAAGGCAGTCAACATTTATCTAGGATGGCTAAGTACTAAAAAATTGCCCATACTGTTTTAATTCAAATGATTGGAACAAGGCATTCAAAGGATGCCTTGTATCTCTCAAACACTAGGTGATAGAGGGAATTGAAACAAAACTTTTTGTGTACAAGGGAGTGGATGGATCACATCACATTCAAATATTCATGAATGAACAATGCTTGGCTAATTCCAGAGGAACAAAAATAAGTGAGTTTATTCATCTTTTCACATTATAATCTCATTATGTGGAATGTCTTTTTAATTTTTTTTTTTTGTTTGTTTATTGCGGGAGGACTTCTAATGTGTCTGCAAGTGGCTGTGTTGCTGTTAAATTTAATGGGCTCCAGCTGTGCAATGGTATTATCAGTGAGAAAGAAAAATATTGCTGGAAGAAAAAACCAGGAAAACAAGATACTTTTTAAGGGTTATTTGCTTATTGGGAGGATTTTTAAACAGCACTGAAGGCGTACTGAGTTGCATAGGCATGCAGCGTAATTTCGGTAACCTGAGACACTACAGTGACGCGATTAAAGATCTGCAGTGGAGTGACTGTTCACAGCTGAATGTCTTTTCACATATTGTCTGAAAGGGAATTCAGAATCATGTTTTTCTATGCATTAGATAACTTGTTTATAAAAAGTTTTTGAGACAGAAAGCCCTTCAGCCCCAATTCATGGAGTTACAAGCATTTTCCTCTGCCACCGTTGCTACCACAGCCACCTCTTATTTGCTGCACTGTATGCACAGAGCTGCATCCCTTGCTGTGCTGCATCAGCACTGCAGGCTGCCTAAGCATCAAATCCCATCTCGTCTTGCTTCTTCTGCTGTCCTATCCCTCCATTTTTGAGATATCTTAGGAACAATGAAAAATGATTCGGTTACTGTTGTTGCTATGTCCCCCTTTCCTGCTCCCTTCCCTTGTCTCTCATTCTCCAACAGTGTTTTGGTGATGCAGCTGTTTGAGGTAATTGTGCCAAAAAACTGTTTCAGCAGCAGGTGATCACCATGACTCGCTCTGGGCACAGTTTTCTTGCTGATGGGCTGTGGTTTGATGATGATATCTGCCATGGACAAGGTGTTTGTGAGATTCAAGTGTATCTGTCATGCTCAAGTCCCTGTTTGCATCATATGTGTGTCTTTGTTCTTGCATGTACCACAAGGAAGAGTTGGTTTGACCCAGTAGAGCAGGAAAGTGCAGTTAAAATAGAGTGTGTTTAGGAAGGGGCAAATAAGATTTGAAATTTGTGTTGCATGCAGATGTGCCTAACTCCAGGTACTGAAAATATGAGGGTTTAGGAAAGGTACTGATTGCTAATCTTGTGAAAAAATCAGAGCCTTCCTCGCCTTTATGACCCAAAATGTAAGCTACTTTCCTATTGTCTTCGCTCCAAACATGATTCATTTCTTCTACCTTACTGATTGATCTTGCTCAAGCTGAATACGACCAAGACAATAAGGCTTGTTTACAACTTTACTTGAAAATACCATGAAATATATATGTTTGATTATTTTTCTTTATTTTTTTTATTTTCCGATAACCACTATTGCATTCAAGGTGAGCTATCTAAAATTTTGAGGTGACATAATGAAAGCAAAGATCCCGTGGAGGGCTCTGCCTCTGGAAGCAGTTCCAACACTGGACAGAAAGTGATGTTGCAAAATGGAATTGGACCATTTGGTTGAGCAGTAATTTCTCCTGTAGGTGGGCCAGGCCAAATATAGACCTCTGCCCCTCTGCTTGACTGGTGACTTCAGGTATGGAGTTAGAGCCATACGTGACATCCCCATGTGACTGGTGTCTGGTGTTTTGCACTGGCTGACATTTTTGTATCCAGCGCATTTTTTCCCACCCCATTTCTTCACAGTCTGTGTCTGTTCTGATTTAAAACCACTGCAGTGATGAGACTAAGATTAGTAAGCACATTAAACTTATATTTAAAGATTGATTTTGCCTGGAATTATAAATACCTAGTACATTAGCCAAAGTACCACAAATTTCATTTAAGTGTTCTCTTTTGTGTGTAATGATGTGACTTCGAATTTACTTTTTAAGAAATACTCATCATGAATATAACATATTCGTCTACAAAACCAACACAAAAAGATCCATTATTTCAATATGTTTTCTGTCTTTCAGCTATGCTTTCTGGTTATTTTTAATGCTTAATCCATCATTTTGTGACCTTCAGCATGGGAAAGGTAGATTTAAATCTTTCCAGTACTAGAGATACAAATGGAATGAAAATGAAGACTGTTTTGTTTTGATAAAAATTAAAACACAGAATTCAAGGTAAAGCGCTGCTCTTCAGAGGGCTGTCCGCTGACTTAGTAGGAATTATTCATTTTATATGCTTATATTTGAGGATAGGTAAAGAAGACCACCTCAATTTTTTTAAACTGTGTCAAGGGAAAAGCTGTAAATCCATATGAAATTTTTGATTAATTGTTTCTTTCTATATCCTTAACCCAATGTTTGGGTTTTTTTTTTCCAGTGCAAGCAGAAACAGAGGATTGCGGGGTGTGAGGAGGGAGAAGGAAAGACCCTCATTCGTCTCAACAATCCACCTCGTGTCTCAACAAGATGAGACTCCATTTTGATCTCTTCATCTTGTGCCTCCATACTGCTTTTGGCACCTGTGTCTCTCGCTGCTTTTTCTGTCTCCTCCCCACTTTGCAAGGTAAGAAAAAGGCAGATGACTTACATTGTCTCAGGCTGTGACTAGTGAAGCCAGTTTCATTAGCACCGTCCTGTTGGGGATTAGGGGCGTGGAACTGAGGGCAGGAGACTGGGCCTGAAGGAGAGGTTTTAATGGCTAATAATTTGTCATTGGAATCTCCTGAGCAACAAAGGCTGTGTATTTCATTCCCACACATAGTCTAATTATTGACATTTGAGATAGAAAACTTTGGGACATAAATAAGATGTTACTTTTATAGCAAAGATGGTAAACAGATTTTCCCTTTCTGCCTGGCATCCAGGAAACGTCACATGGATTTTTTACCTTTGAATGTGTTTTTGGCAGGTTTTGTCTGGTTGAAGGACTTCTAAATCACTGAATGGCACAATGAGGAGCTGTTCGTCTATGATTTCCATTGGGGTAAAACATGCACGTGGTTTTCAGACTAAAGCTCCTGTCATCTTTGGTGTGAGTGTGATGTTGGTTTTTCTGCGCTGACCTTGGCCAATGGTGTTTGGGAAGGATGAGGTCTTATCACACTCATGGTTTAGCCATTTGTTATGGTGAGTGCTATTTGAAAGTGATGATGCACCAACATTGCCCCAGTTAGTAAATTATTTATTTCCAGTTAGAAATAATTGGAGAAAATTTATTTTCTCTACATATGAAAAAGAAAAGATTAAATGATTTTTCAGATAAAATCTACGACAGCACATTTTGATTTCTACCCGTCAGAAATGTTTCCTTCTGGCTTGGATTTAGTGCTTGTAACTCTGGTTCCTTTGCCAGTCAGTACCTATGCTGGTCTCTAATGAAGGTGCAGAAAGAGTGTGACTATCACCCTGTTTACTCACAGCAGACTTATTTCACTGCAATACCTTCAGTTACAACCTTTCTAATTTTGTGCTCAGCTTTGTGTAGCACTCAGGGAATCAAACCAGACCCTAATCATAAATTAGGAATTACTTTTTAATCCTATTATGCTTTCTTTTGTTCTTATCTCCAGTTTATTGAATTAGCAGCAGTTAGTCCAAATAAGAAAACTGATAGAAAACTGGTGAAAGTGAGAAGCCTATTCATGTTTTTATGTCTGTATTTGAGTGATATTAATATATAACAAGGGACATGTTTCTCAACCAGCTTGCTCTATGAAAGAAATTCTCTTTGACTAATAAGAATAACTTAATTTAGTTTTAGATGTGTGAAGACGCCTAAGTCTCGAATGAAATTCCTTGAGAACAGTGTACTCAGCTAACACTGGATTCAGGCTGAGGCTTCATAATATACACTTTGTCTAACATAAGACCAAAGAAATTGCATCATAAAAGTCAAAACACTGTTTTCCCTGAGGTTTAAATGTCTTTTTTGCTTTTGTAGTGAGGGAAAAACAAGAAAATAGTTCATTCTGATATTCATTAACTTTTTTTCTGCAGAAGATACAATATGACATTTGTGGAAGTCCATGTCACAGGTAATGTTATAGAAGGCTTTCTAGTATCTGTTCCCCAGTTCTTACACTTTCTAATTTAACATATTAATGTAATTGGGTAGAGAAAATTCAATATCTATATATTTCCCAAAGTATCTGATTAATGTAATAAGTGCACTTTGTTTCCTGTTATTTATTTTTTACATAGCCCTAAATTGCCATTTGCCATAACAGCAAATGCCACTTTAATTATCTGTTTCTTTAATTAATTTCCTTTCTCTCTCTGGATATACAAGTCTTTTTCTCTGAAGACTGTCACAAATGGAAATGAGACGATATGGTAGTTTGTCTCAGGTGGAAATCAGATGATATCATGGTTCTCACTACTCATATGGGTTAAGAGTAAGAGTTAATCACTCTCATACCATCTGTGAAATAATAGTAGGAAATTTGTAAGTCCAAATTAGTTACATATTAAAAAAGTTAAAAGAGAAAAAGCAACGAGAGTAGACCTAAGCTGAAATAAGTATTTTATGACACTTCACTGAGTAACTAGTAATCTGACAGAGAAGAGAAACAAGAAATCGGCTAAGGGTCAAATAGAGATTTCTGATAGAATATTAAAATAGACACAAATGCTGTAGCCTGATGGGGAAAAAAAACCCCAGCCCAGAATGTTTAAACACTTAAAAAACGAATCCATTTCCTCCTACACAGTTAGGTAAGTAAAGTTCTGCTACTTCATATAGTCTGTATTATCCCCATTTTTTGAAGCTAAATATCTTGTAATGTCAGAAGTTCTAGCTAAAATTTGTTTGAAGAAAGCTGGGTTTAGCTCTCATGGAATTATATTAGGTGTGCTCACAGAGGCATTGATAATATCTCAGCTATTGGAGAAATAACTTTTCAAATTTTAAAAGTTTCATCTTCATTTTCCATACTGCAGTCTCCAGTATCAGCTCCTATATTCAAAAATTTTCAAACCATAAATAGAATTGGGTTACCTTAACTAAGCTTTTCTATATCTGAGATTTTTCAGAGGACAATTCAGTTGATGTTTTTAAACTTCCTAGTATAGCAAAAACACTGACTGGCACAAGAGGTTTTGTAAAGAACCGTGGCTTAGAATGGTTTTTAGATTTTTAGACTTTAAATAATTCAGTGATATTCAGAGATCACTCATTGGGCAGTAGGACTCCTCAGCTGCAAGTGGAAGGCACCAAACTTTGATAGATGCTTTCCATGGTTAGCCAGATGTAAACAAATTTGGGCAGGTGGTTTTATACAGGTTGAATACAGATTTTATTGAATAAAGGTGAGATTTACTTCACCCACATAAATCATAAGAATAAAGTTGTGGATGGATGAAAGCTGGATGTCATGAAGTGCATGCCCTTGCCTCTACATCTGGTCTACCTCATAATAATATCACAATCACTCCACATTGCAGGAAAAATAAGTGCAAAGCAGGATCTTGAAGGTTCTGGTGGGGGCTCTATGAGGCTTCAGCAACCCTCAGCAAGGGTGGTCCTGTCTTCTCACACTTGACAAGTCATCTGAAAAATACCTTTCATAATGACCAAGAGATACAAGACTAACAACCTAATTTCCAACAACCTATTGAAGTATTTTAATTAGTGTGAAATGCTCCTTTGTACTTTCAGTTATCCTTATTACCAACATCATAAGACAGTAGAAATCACAGAAAGAAAACTATTTGCTATCTCTTATGTATGTCCTGAAGAGGACATGGTTCCTTTACTGACTGCTAATTCATTCACTTGGATTCACCGTTGTCTAAAGAGCTGCCTCTTTTCTTTCTTTCTTTTTTATATACAGAGTTATTTGGCACTAAAGAAGAATTTACTAAAACCTGATCCTGCTCTTGACTTTCTTACAGTGATGGCCTCAAATGAGGTGTCAGAATTTTTTCTCTTTGCTCTGTTTCCTATTACGTAAACTGTCTGACATTATATGTTTTGTCCCCAGCAGCAGAATGTTCGGCAATATTGATGCATCTCTTGTATATTATTCTAAATCACTTTTATCTGAGGTAATTCTCTGTGATTTTGATGAATTAATGTACTTTTCTGTGGCATTTAGGTAAAACCTTATAAAATGAAGGCCTTGTTGCCTTTGTAAAATCATGGCTCAGGCCTGTTACTTTAGCTAGAGAAGAACTGTGGGAAAGAGGCATAGCTGAGTTACTGTTAGAAAAACATGCTGTGTGTTTATTGTGTGCTCACCTAGTGGTGTGTGGTGATTGGTTAATTCAAGTCTGCTGTGCCTTAAAACTACGTAAACTCTAAAACTTTATAAAAGAGGCTACATGGTATTAAAGATAAGCATTTTCTTGGAAGTACCTGTGGGGTTCATGTGTTGTGTTCATCTCAACAACAACACTTTTCAAATCTTATTTGCAAATCAAGAGCCTCTGTTTTCTGAAGGGCCAAATGTTAGAGAAAGAAGGTGTAGGGCAGTTTGTGGGCAGGAGTGTTTGCATCACTGTTTTCAGTCGCCTTGCAAAGTGAGCACATAGAGATGAGTTTGGGTATCTTGTTTAGGTAACTTATTGAAAGCAAGTTCATTTATGAATTCACCAATGGCAAACTGAGTTATTTAGCAAGATATTGCAATGCCACAAATTTTTGATGGTTTACCATGGAATATTTGGCATATTTTATTTGACCTTAATGTTTCAGTAGTTGTTTTCTGCATGAGACAGTGTATCAGTAAACAACACTGTCAAATATTTAATAGTATGGCATTTTAAAAATTGAGTTTCTATGTAATCTCTGTATAAATATATATTTTCAAGAGGATTTTCTATGGTTCACCTTCATTATTTTCTCTTTGGCTCATGCCTTTTGAAGTAACAGCTCAGTTCCTGCAGGGCTACTTGTAAAAGACTGTCATTATTTAGAATGGATCATTTAATTAACCTACCACAGAGTCTGTAAGGAAAATTAATCAGTGTAGTTATAATTCTTGTATGAGTCACAATTACTAGGCAAATAGGTTACTGCCCAATAGAGTTGCTGTAATCCAACTGTACACGCACTCAAAGAATTTAGGACCAAGCTTTGTTTACTTCTAATTATACTTAATGCCATTTACCCTAGATAGGCTATAGCTTTTGTTGCTACTAATTAATTTATGTAGCGGGTAAAATATTTTAATACCAGTGTGTGACACTATATGAGGGTAAACTGCCTGTCCTATGACTGGAAGGAATAATTACAGAGAAAATATATCAATTAAAATGAGCTTTATTAAACTATGTTTATATGGTGAACACAGTAAGGAAAACCTCCAAAGAGCTGATCTGTATCCTTGACCTCGGGCCACTTACTTAATAGAACATCGTCAGTGACTCATACTTTAAGTTTCAATTGAATCATCAGGAAAACAAAGAATATTGATCCTTCATCTCATGATCTAAAACCAGATACCTCGAGGACAGATCCTAAAAAATATTTTGTCTCATTTGATATGGTAAAATCAGATTTCGTATCCTTCCATAAAGAGAAACTGATGTATAGTCAGACAAATAGAAAGGATGCTCCAGCAGCTAAAATAAATTGAGCTATAGCAGAGCAGACCTCCATGTAGTTGCTGTTTCAAGTGTGGTTAGAGAGATTTTGTAAGGCAATTAAACTTCAGAGCGCTAATTTTGAAACAGCAAATAACAAAACATCAAGGTGCAAAGCCCTGGTAGAGTGCTACCAATGCAGTCTTTTTCCAAAATGTGTGAAATACTACTTTAATCTGTCAGAAATTTTTCCCAATTAATTTGATTTCCTGCACCAGCTCACAAGCCCTTGTTTCTGTTTCACCCTAGGCCCTATGTGCAGAGGTCCTTGGTGGGGAACTCCAGGGGTGCTTTCTCAGCAGGGCACAACCAGCAGACTTCAGGAAGCTGCACAAGTACACCTAGAGCTGGAGCGCCCACACTTCCAGCATGAAGAGTGTGCAGATGGGAGGCTCCCAGAAAAGCTGGTAAAGTGTGCTTGCAAGAGCCAAGGTTGGTCACGTCACTGTGTGAACGTGTGTAACTGGAATACTGTGGTGTTGTAGAAGGGGGGTTAAACATTTTTGGCAGTTTATTGATTTCAATAATTTTTTTGCACCTGCTATTGTAGTGTATCCTTTTCATACGTGATACTGATCCTGGGTATGTAGTTCAGTGATTGCCAGTTAATTACCCCTCCTTACAAAACTGATCCAACCTTCCTGAGCTGAATAGTTTTCCCCCACAACAGACCTCTAGACTGGAGCTGCTTTCCATCAGCCAGTGGCTCCCATCACTGACTCAACAATGTTCACTGGCACAGCAGCACAGCATCCTTGCTTAGCCTTTTCCAGGACTGGAGACAAATTACCATCCAACTTGGAACAGGAGCAATGTGTACAGGCTAGTATGGGATGCTTCACA
Organism: Eulacestoma nigropectus; assembly: GCA_013397775.1. Lineage (NCBI taxonomy): Eukaryota > Metazoa > Chordata > Aves > Passeriformes > Eulacestoma > Eulacestoma nigropectus. The sequence goes on from VZTE01002681.1 coordinate 39,180, forward strand.
TCTTATACTGCTGACAATTCCAGCACAGGTAATCAGGGAATTAAGATTACAAGCCTGAAGGGTTTAATGCACTGGTTTTATGAAACTGTATTTGATAACTGCTTTGTGTATTTCAATACTGGGGGGGGGGGGGGGGGGCCAAATACCCAACATTC